>JBBNBP010000667.1:0-78411 GCA_039737535.1 Lagodon rhomboides
GAGCAGACGGTTACTGTAACCCCAACCCTAACCAGCGCTAGGGTTCAGGGTTGGGGTTGAGGAAGGCCTGCAAAGTGAATGGGATGGGAGACAACTAGAAGTGGACCAACTGTCAGCCTCAAAATGGCTACCCCAGGCGGTGTGTAGGGGACTGTTTTGGTTCGTCTGGAGCAGACGGCTTACTGTAACCCAACCCTAACCCTAGCGCTAGGGTTAGGGTTGGGGTTAAAGGAAGGCCTGCAAAGTGAATGGGATGGGAGACAACTAGAAGTGGACCAACTGTCAGCCTCAAAATGGCTACCCCAGGCGGTGTGTAGGGGACTGTTTTGGTTCGTCTGGAGCAGACGGTTACTGTAACCCCAACCCTAACCCTAGCGCTAGGGTTAGGGTTGGGGTTAGAGGAAGGCCTGCAAAGTGAATGGGATGGGAGACAACTAGAAGTGGACCAACTGTCAGCCTCAAAATGGCTACCCCAGGCGGTGTGTAGGGGACTGTTTTGGTTCGTCTGGAGCAGACGGTTACTGTAACCCTGACCCTAACCCTAGCGCTAGGGTTAGGGTTGGGGTTAGAGGAAGGCCTGCAAAGTGAATGGGATGGGAAACAACTAGAAGTGGACCAACTGTCAGCCTCAAAATGGCTACCCAGGCGGTGTGTAGGGGACTGTTTTGGTTCGTCTGGAGCAGACGGTTACTGTAACCCCAACCCTAACCCTAGCGCTAGGGTTAGGGTTGGGGTTAGAGGAAGGCCTGCAAAGTGAATGGGATGGGAGACAACTAGAAGTGGACCAACTGTCAGCCTCAAAATGGCTACCCCAGGCGGTGTGTAGGGGACTGTTTTGGTTCGTCTGGAGCAGACGGTTACTGTAACCCTAACCCTAACCCTAGCGCTAGGGTTAGGGTTGGGGTTAGAGGAAGGCCTGCAAAGTGAATGGGATGGGAGACAACTAGAAGTGGACCAACTGTCAGCCTCAAAATGGCTACCCCAGGCGGTGTGTAGGGGACTGTTTTGGTTCGTCTGGAGCAGACGGTTACTGTAACCCCAACCCTAACCCTAGCGCTAGGGTTAGGGTTGGGGTCAGAGGAAGGCCTGCAAAGTGAATGGGATGGGAGACAACTAGAAGTGGACCAACTGTCAGCCTCAAAATGGCTACCCCAGGCGGTGTGTAGGGGACTGTTTTGGTTCGTCTGGAGCAGACGGTTACTGTAACCCCAACCCTAACCCTAGCGCTAGGGTTAGGGTTGGGGTTAGAGGAAGGCCTGCAAAGTGAATGGGATGGGAGACAACTAGAAGTGGACCAACTGTCAGCCTCAAAATGGCTACCCCAGGCGGTGTGTAGGGGACTGTTTTGGTTCGTCTGGAGCAGACGGTTACTGTAACCCCAACCCTAACCCTAGCGCTAGGGTTAGGGTTGGGGTTAGAGGAAGGCCTGCAAAGTGAATGGGATGGGAGACAACTAGAAGTGGACCAACGGTCAGCCTCAAAATGGCTCCTCCAGGAGGGGTGTAGGGGACTGTTTTGGTTCGTCTGGAGCCCACAGTTATCATGACCCTAACCCTAGCGCTAGGGTTTGGATTGGGGTTAGGGTTAGAGGAAGGCCTGCAAAGTGAATGGGATGGGAGACAACTAGAAGTGGACCAACTGTCAGCCTCAAAATGGCTACCCCAGGCGGTGTGTAGGGGACTGTTTTGGTTCGTCTGGAGCAGACGGTTACTGTAACCCCAACCCTAACCCTAGCGCTAGGGTTAGGGTTGGGGTTAGAGGAAGGCCTGCAAAGTGAATGGGATGGGAGACAACTAGAAGTGGACCAACTGTCAGCCTCAAAATGGCTACCCCAGGCGGTGTGTAGGGGACTGTTTTGGTTCGTCTGGAGCAGACGGTTACTGTAACCCCAACCCTAACCCTAGCGCTAGGGTTCAGGGTTGGGGTTAGAGGAAGGCCTGCAAAGTGAATGGGATGGGAGACAACTAGAAGTGGACCAACTGTCAGCCTCAAAATGGCTACCCCAGGCGGTGTGTAGGGGACTGTTTTGGTTCGTCTGGAGCAGACGGTTACTGTAACCCCAACCCTAACCCTAGCGCTAGGGTTAGGGTTGGGGTTAGAGGAAGGCCTGCAAAGTGAATGGGATGGGAGACAACTAGAAGTGGACCAACTGTCAGCCTCAAAATGGC
Source organism: Lagodon rhomboides (assembly GCA_039737535.1). Taxonomy (NCBI): domain Eukaryota; kingdom Metazoa; phylum Chordata; class Actinopteri; order Spariformes; family Sparidae; genus Lagodon; species Lagodon rhomboides. The sequence continues at coordinate 2,169 of JBBNBP010000667.1, forward strand.
TACCCCAGGCGGTGTGTAGGGGACTGTTTTGGTTCGTCTGGAGCAGACGGTTACTGTAACCCCAACCCTAACCCTAGCGCTAGGGTTAGGGTTGGGGTTAGAGGAAGGCCTGCAAAGTGAATGGGATGGGAGACAACTAGAAGTGGACCAACTGTCAGCCTCAAAATGGCTACCCCAGGCGGTGTGTAGGGGACTGTTTTGGTTCGTCTGGAGCAGACGGTTACTGTAACCCCAACCCTAACCCTAGCGCTAGGGTTAGGGTTGGGGTTAGAGGAAGGCCTGCAAAGTGAATGGGATGGGAGACAACTAGAAGTGGACCAACTGTCAGCCTCAAAATGGCTACCCCAGGCGGTGTGTAGGGGACTGTTTTGGTTCGTCTGGAGCAGACGGTTACTGTAACCCCAACCCTAACCCTAGCGCTAGGGTTCAGGGTTGGGGTTAGAGGAAGGCCTGCAAAGTGAATGGGATGGGAGACAACTAGAAGTGGACCAACTGTCAGCCTCAAAATGGCTACCCCAGGCGGTGTGTAGGGGACTGTTTTGGTTCGTCTGGAGCAGACGGTTACTGTAACCCCAACCCTAACCTACGCTAGGGTTAGGGTTGGGGTTAGAGGAAGGCCTGCAAAGTGAATGGGATGGGAGACAACTAGAAGTGGACCAACTGTCAGCCTCAAAATGGCTACCCCAGGCGGTGTGTAGGGGACTGTTTTGGTTCGTCTGGAGCAGACGGTTACTGTAACCCCAACCCTAACCCTAGCGCTAGGGTTAGGGTTGGGGTTGGAGGAAGGCCTGCAAAGTGAATGGGATGGGAGACAACTAGAAGTGGACCAACTGTCAGCCTCAAAATGGCTACCCCAGGCGGTGTGTAGGGGACTGTTTTGGTTCGTCTGGAGCAGACGGTTACTGTAACCCCAACCCTAACCCTAGCGCTAGGGTTAGGGTTGGGGTTAGAGGAAGGCCTGCAAAGTGAATGGGATGGGAGACAACTAGAAGTGGACCAACTGTCAGCCTCAAAATGGCTACCCCAGGCGGTGTGTAGGGGACTGTTTTGGTTCGTCTGGAGCAGACGGTTACTGTAACCCCAACCCTAACCCTAGCGCTAGGGTTCAGGGTTAGGGTTAGAGGAAGGCCTGCAAAGTGAATGGGATGGGAGACAACTAGAAGTGGACCAACTGTCAGCCTCAAAATGGCTACCCCAGGCGGTGTGTAGGGGACTGTTTTGGTTCGTCTGGAGCAGGAAGATGAGGAGGAGGTCAAAATGGCTACCCCAGGCGGTGTGTAGGGGACTGTTTTGGTTCGTCTGGAGCAGACGGTTACTGTAACCCCAACCCTAACCCTAGCGCTAGGGTTAGGGTTGGGGTTAGAGGAAGGCCTGCAAAGTGAATGGGATGGGAGACAACTAGAAGTGGACCAACTGTCAGCCTCAAAATGGCTACCCCAGGCGGTGTGTAGGGGACTGTTTTGGTTCGTCTGGAGCAGACGGTTACTGTAACCCCAACCCTAACCCTAGCGCTAGGGTTAGGGTTGGGGTTAGAGGAAGGCCTGCAAAGTGAATGGGATGGGAGACAACTAGAAGTGGACCAACGGTCAGCCTCAAAATGGCTCCTCCAGGAGGGGTGTAGGGGACTGTTTTGGTTCGTCTGGAGCCCACAGTTATCATGACCCTAACCCTAGCGCTAGGGTTTGGATTGGGGTTAGGGTTAGAGGAAGGCCTGCAAAGTGAATGGGATGGGAGACAACTAGAAGTGGACCAACTGTCAGCCTCAAAATGGCTACCCCAGGCGGTGTGTAGGGGACTGTTTTGGTTCGTCTGGAGCAGACGGTTACTGTAACCCCAACCCTAACCCTAGCGCTAGGGTTAGGGTTGGGGTTAGAGGAAGGCCTGCAAAGTGAATGGGATGGGAGACAACTAGAAGTGGACCAACTGTCAGCCTCAAAATGGCTACCCCAGGCGGTGTGTAGGGGACTGTTTTGGTTCGTCTGGAGCAGACGGTTACTGTAACCCCAACCCTAACCCTAGCGCTAGGGTTAGGGTTGGGGTTAGAGGAAGGCCTGCAAAGTGAATGGGATGGGAGACAACTAGAAGTGGACCAACTGTCAGCCTCAAAATGGCTACCCCAGGCGGTGTGTAGGGGACTGTTTTGGTTCGTCTGGAGCAGACGGTTACTGTAACCCCAACCCTAACCCTAGCGCTAGGGTTAGGGTTGGGGTTAGAGGAAGGCCTGCAAAGTGAATGGGATGGGAGACAACTAGAAGTGGACCAACTGTCAGCCTCAAAATGGCTACCCCAGGCGGTGTGTAGGGGACTGTTTTGGTTCGTCTGGAGCAGACGGTTACTGTAACCCCAACCCTAACCCTAGCGCTAGGGTTAGGGTTGGGGTTAGAGGAAGGCCTGCAAAGTGAATGGGATGGGAGACAACTAGAAGTGGACCAACTGTCAGCCTCAAAATGGCTACCCCAGGCGGTGTGTAGGGGACTGTTTTGGTTCGTCTGGAGCAGACGGTTACTGTAACCCCAACCCTAACCCTAGCGCTAGGGTTAGGGTTAGGGTTGAGGAAGGCCTGCAAAGTGAATGGGATGGGAGACAACTAGAAGTGGACCAACTGTCAGCCTCAAAATGGCTACCCCAGGCGGTGTGTAGGGGACTGTTTTGGTTCGTCTGGAGCAGACGGTTACTGTAACCCCAACCCTAACCCTAGCGCTAGGGTTAGGGTTGGGGTTAGAGGAAGGCCTGCAAAGTGAATGGGATGGGAGACAACTAGAAGTGGACCAACGGTCAGCCTCAAAATGGCTCCTCCAGGAGGGGTGTAGGGGACTGTTTTGGTTCGTCTGGAGCCCACAGTTATCATGACCCTAACCCTAGCGCTAGGGTTTGGATTGGGGTTAGGGTTAGAGGAAGGCCTGCAAAGTGAATGGGATGGGAGACAACTAGAAGTGGACCAACTGTCAGCCTCAAAATGGCTACCCCAGGCGGTGTGTAGGGGACTGTTTTGGTTCGTCTGGAGCAGACGGTTACTGTAACCCCAACCCTAACCCTAGCGCTAGGGTTAGGGTTGGGGTTAGAGGAAGGCCTGCAAAGTGAATGGGATGGGAGACAACTAGAAGTGGACCAACTGTCAGCCTCAAAATGGCTACCCCAGGCGGTGTGTAGGGGACTGTTTTGGTTCGTCTGGAGCAGACGGTTACTGTAACCCCAACCCTAACCCTAGCGCTAGGGTTAGGGTTGGGGTAGAGGAAGGCCTGCAAAGTGAATGGGATGGGAGACAACTAGAAGTGGACCAACTGTCAGCCTCAAAATGGCTACCCCAGGCGGTGTGTAGGGGACTGTTTTGGTTCGTCTGGAGCAGACGGTTACTGTAACCCCAACCCTAACCCTAGCGCTAGGGTTAGGGTTGGGGTTAGAGGAAGGCCTGCAAAGTGAATGGGATGGGAGACAACTAGAAGTGGACCAACGGTCAGCCTCAAAATGGCTCCTCCAGGAGGGGTGTAGGGGACTGTTTTGGTTCGTCTGGAGCCCACAGTTATCATGACCCTAACCCTAGCGCTAGGGTTTGGATTGGGGTTAGGGTTAGAGGAAGGCCTGCAAAGTGAATGGGATGGGAGACAACTAGAAGTGGACCAACTGTCAGCCTCAAAATGGCTACCCCAGGCGGTGTGTAGGGGACTGTTTTGGTTCGTCTGGAGCAGACGGTTACTGTAACCCCAACCCTAACCCTAGCGCTAGGGTTAGGGTTGGGGTTAGAGGAAGGCCTGCAAAGTGAATGGGATGGGAGACAACTAGAAGTGGACCAACTGTCAGCCTCAAAATGGCTACCCCAGGCGGTGTGTAGGGGACTGTTTTGGTTCGTCTGGAGCAGACGGTTACTGTAACCCCAACCCTAACCCTAGCGCTAGGGTTAGGGTTGGGGTTAGAGGAAGGCCTGCAAAGTGAATGGGATGGGAGACAACTAGAAGTGGACCAACTGTCAGCCTCAAAATGGCTACCCCAGGCGGTGTGTAGGGGACTGTTTTGGTTCGTCTGGAGCAGACGGTTACTGTAACCCCAACCCTAACCCTAGCGCTAGGGTTAGGGTTGGGGTTAGAGGAAGGCCTGCAAAGTGAATGGGATGGGAGACAACTAGAAGTGGACCAACGGTCAGCCTCAAAATGGCTCCTCCAGGAGGGGTGTAGGGGACTGTTTTGGTTCGTCTGGAGCCCACAGTTATCATGACCCTAACCCTAGCGCTAGGGTTTGGATTGGGGTTAGGGTTAGAGGAAGGCCTGCAAAGTGAATGGGATGGGAGACAACTAGAAGTGGACCAACTGTCAGCCTCAAAATGGCTACCCCAGGCGGTGTGTAGGGGACTGTTTTGGTTCGTCTGGAGCAGACGGTTACTGTAACCCCAACCCTAACCCTAGCGCTAGGGTTAGGGTTGGGGTTAGAGGAAGGCCTGCAAAGTGAATGGGATGGGAGACAACTAGAAGTGGACCAACTGTCAGCCTCAAAATGGCTACCCCAGGCGGTGTGTAGGGGACTGTTTTGGTTCGTCTGGAGCAGACGGTTACTGTAACCCCAACCCTAACCCTAGCGCTAGGGTTAGGGTTGGGGTTAGAGGAAGGCCTGCAAAGTGAATGGGATGGGAGACAACTAGAAGTGGACCAACTGTCAGCCTCAAAATGGCTACCCCAGGCGGTGTGTAGGGGACTGTTTTGGTTCGTCTGGAGCAGACGGTTACTGTAACCCCAACCCTAACCCTAGCGCTAGGGTTAGGGTTGGGGTTAGAGGAAGGCCTGCAAAGTGAATGGGATGGGAGACAACTAGAAGTGGACCAACTGTCAGCCTCAAAATGGCTACCCCAGGCGGTGTGTAGGGGACTGTTTTGGTTCGTCTGGAGCAGACGGTTACTGTAACCCCAACCCTAACCCTAGCGCTAGGGTTCAGGGTTGGGGTTAGAGGAAGGCCTGCAAAGTGAATGGGATGGGAGACAACTAGAAGTGGACCAACTGTCAGCCTCAAAATGGCTACCCCAGGCGGTGTGTAGGGGACTGTTTTGGTTCGTCTGGAGCAGACGGTTACTGTAACCCCAACCCTAACCCTAGCGCTAGGGTTAGGGTTGGGGTTAGAGGAAGGCCTGCAAAGTGAATGGGATGGGAGACAACTAGAAGTGGACCAACTGTCAGCCTCAAAATGGCTACCTCCAGGCGGTGTGTAGGGGACTGTTTTGGTTCGTCTGGAGCCCACAGTTACTGTAACCATGACCCTAACCCTAGCGCTAGGGTTTGGATTGGGGTTAGGGTTAGAGGAAGGCCTGCAAAGTGAATGGGATGGGAGACAACTAGAAGTGGACCAACTGTCAGCCTCAAAATGGCTACCCCAGGCGGTGTGTAGGGGACTGTTTTGGTTCGTCTGGAGCAGACGGTTACTGTAACCCCAACCCTAACCCTAGCGCTAGGGTTAGGGTTGGGGTTAGAGGAAGGCCTGCAAAGTGAATGGGATGGGAGACAACTAGAAGTGGACCAACTGTCAGCCTCAAAATGGCTACCCCAGGCGGTGTGTAGGGGACTGTTTTGGTTCGTCTGGAGCAGACGGTTACTGTAACCCCAACCCTAACCCTAGCGCTAGGGTTAGGGTTGGGGTTAGAGGAAGGCCTGCAAAGTGAATGGGATGGGAGACAACTAGAAGTGGACCAACGGTCAGCCTCAAAATGGCTCCTCCAGGAGGGGTGTAGGGGACTGTTTTGGTTCGTCTGGAGCCCACAGTTATCATGACCCTAACCCTAGCGCTAGGGTTTGGATTGGGGTTAGGGTTAGAGGAAGGCCTGCAAAGTGAATGGGATGGGAGACAACTAGAAGTGGACCAACTGTCAGCCTCAAAATGGCTACCCCAGGCGGTGTGTAGGGGACTGTTTTGGTTCGTCTGGAGCAGACGGTTACTGTAACCCCAACCCTAACCCTAGCGCTAGGGTTAGGGTTGGGGTTAGAGGAAGGCCTGCAAAGTGAATGGGATGGGAGACAACTAGAAGTGGACCAACTGTCAGCCTCAAAATGGCTACCCCAGGCGGTGTGTAGGGGACTGTTTTGGTTCGTCTGGAGCAGACGGTTACTGTAACCCCAACCCTAACCCTAGCGCTAGGGTTAGGGTTGGGGTTAGAGGAAGGCCTGCAAAGTGAATGGGATGGGAGACAACTAGAAGTGGACCAACTGTCAGCCTCAAAATGGCTACCCCAGGCGGTGTGTAGGGGACTGTTTTGGTTCGTCTGGAGCAGACGGTTACTGTAACCCCAACCCTAACCCTAGCGCTAGGGTTAGGGTTGGGGTTAGAGGAAGGCCTGCAAAGTGAATGGGATGGGAGACAACTAGAAGTGGACCAACGGTCAGCCTCAAAATGGCTCCTCCAGGAGGGGTGTAGGGGACTGTTTTGGTTCGTCTGGAGCCCACAGTTATCATGACCCTAACCCTAGCGCTAGGGTTTGGATTGGGGTTAGGGTTAGAGGAAGGCCTGCAAAGTGAATGGGATGGGAGACAACTAGAAGTGGACCAACTGTCAGCCTCAAAATGGCTACCCCAGGCGGTGTGTAGGGGACTGTTTTGGTTCGTCTGGAGCAGACGGTTACTGTAACCCCAACCCTAACCCTAGCGCTAGGGTTAGGGTTGGGGTTAGAGGAAGGCCTGCAAAGTGAATGGGATGGGAGACAACTAGAAGTGGACCAACTGTCAGCCTCAAAATGGCTACCCCAGGCGGTGTGTAGGGGACTGTTTTGGTTCGTCTGGAGCAGACGGTTACTGTAACCCCAACCCTAACCCTAGCGCTAGGGTTAGGGTTGGGGTTAGAGGAAGGCCTGCAAAGTGAATGGGATGGGAGACAACTAGAAGTGGACCAACGGTCAGCCTCAAAATGGCTCCTCCAGGAGGGGTGTAGGGGACTGTTTTGGTTCGTCTGGAGCCCACAGTTATCATGACCCTAACCCTAGCGCTAGGGTTTGGATTGGGGTTAGGGTTAGAGGAAGGCCTGCAAAGTGAATGGGATGGGAGACAACTAGAAGTGGACCAACTGTCAGCCTCAAAATGGCTACCCCAGGCGGTGTGTAGGGGACTGTTTTGGTTCGTCTGGAGCAGACGGTTACTGTAACCCCAACCCTAACCCTAGCGCTAGGGTTAGGGTTGGGGTTAGAGGAAGGCCTGCAAAGTGAATGGGATGGGAGACAACTAGAAGTGGACCAACTGTCAGCCTCAAAATGGCTACCCCAGGCGGTGTGTAGGGGACTGTTTTGGTTCGTCTGGAGCAGACGGTTACTGTAACCCCAACCCTAACCCTAGCGCTAGGGTTAGGGTTGGGGTTAGAGGAAGGCCTGCAAAGTGAATGGGATGGGAGACAACTAGAAGTGGACCAACTGTCAGCCTCAAAATGGCTACCCCAGGCGGTGTGTAGGGGACTGTTTTGGTTCGTCTGGAGCAGACGGTTACTGTAACCCCAACCCTAACCCTAGCGCTAGGGTTAGGGTTGGGGTTAGAGGAAGGCCTGCAAAGTGAATGGGATGGGAGACAACTAGAAGTGGACCAACGGTCAGCCTCAAAATGGCTCCTCCAGGAGGGGTGTAGGGGACTGTTTTGGTTCGTCTGGAGCCCACAGTTATCATGACCCTAACCCTAGCGCTAGGGTTTGGATTGGGGTTAGGGTTAGAGGAAGGCCTGCAAAGTGAATGGGATGGGAGACAACTAGAAGTGGACCAACTGTCAGCCTCAAAATGGCTACCCCAGGCGGTGTGTAGGGGACTGTTTTGGTTCGTCTGGAGCAGACGGTTACTGTAACCCCAACCCTAACCCTAGCGCTAGGGTTAGGGTTGGGGTTAGAGGAAGGCCTGCAAAGTGAATGGGATGGGAGACAACTAGAAGTGGACCAACTGTCAGCCTCAAAATGGCTACCCCAGGCGGTGTGTAGGGGACTGTTTTGGTTCGTCTGGAGCAGACGGTTACTGTAACCCCAACCCTAACCCTAGCGCTAGGGTTAGGGTTGGGGTTAGAGGAAGGCCTGCAAAGTGAATGGGATGGGAGACAACTAGAAGTGGACCAACTGTCAGCCTCAAAATGGCTACCCCAGGCGGTGTGTAGGGGACTGTTTTGGTTCGTCTGGAGCAGACGGTTACTGTAACCCCAACCCTAACCCTAGCGCTAGGGTTAGGGTTGGGGTTAGAGGAAGGCCTGCAAAGTGAATGGGATGGGAGACAACTAGAAGTGGACCAACTGTCAGCCTCAAAATGGCTACCCCAGGCGGTGTGTAGGGGACTGTTTTGGTTCGTCTGGAGCAGGAAGATGAGGAGGAGGTCAAAATGGCTACCCCAGGCGGTGTGTAGGGGACTGTTTTGGTTCGTCTGGAGCAGACGGTTACTGTAACCCCAACCCTAACCCTAGCGCTAGGGTTAGGGTTGGGGTTAGAGGAAGGCCTGCAAAGTGAATGGGATGGGAGACAACTAGAAGTGGACCAACTGTCAGCCTCAAAATGGCTACCCCAGGCGGTGTGTAGGGGACTGTTTTGGTTCGTCTGGAGCAGACGGTTACTGTAACCTCAACCCTAACCCTAGCGCTAGGGTTAGGGTTGGGGTTAGAGGAAGGCCTGCAAAGTGAATGGGATGGGAGACAACTAGAAGTGGACCAACGGTCAGCCTCAAAATGGCTCCTCCAGGAGGGGTGTAGGGGACTGTTTTGGTTCGTCTGGAGCCCACAGTTATCATGACCCTAACCCTAGCGCTAGGGTTTGGATTGGGGTTAGGGTTAGAGGAAGGCCTGCAAAGTGAATGGGATGGGAGACAACTAGAAGTGGACCAACTGTCAGCCTCAAAATGGCTACCCCAGGCGGTGTGTAGGGGACTGTTTTGGTTCGTCTGGAGCAGACGGTTACTGTAACCCCAACCCTAACCCTAGCGCTAGGGTTAGGGTTGGGGTTAGAGGAAGGCCTGCAAAGTGAATGGGATGGGAGACAACTAGAAGTGGACCAACTGTCAGCCTCAAAATGGCTACCCCAGGCGGTGTGTAGGGGACTGTTTTGGTTCGTCTGGAGCAGACGGTTACTGTAACCCCAACCCTAACCCTAGCGCTAGGGTTAGGGTTGGGGTTAGAGGAAGGCCTGCAAAGTGAATGGGATGGGAGACAACTAGAAGTGGACCAACTGTCAGCCTCAAAATGGCTACCCCAGGCGGTGTGTAGGGGACTGTTTTGGTTCGTCTGGAGCAGACGGTTACTGTAACCCCAACCCTAACCCTAGCGCTAGGGTTAGGGTTGGGGTTAGAGGAAGGCCTGCAAAGTGAATGGGATGGGAGACAACTAGAAGTGGACCAACTGTCAGCCTCAAAATGGCTACCCCAGGCGGTGTGTAGGGGACTGTTTTGGTTCGTCTGGAGCAGACGGTTACTGTAACCCCAACCCTAACCCTAGCGCTAGGGTTAGGGTTGGGGTTAGAGGAAGGCCTGCAAAGTGAATGGGATGGGAGACAACTAGAAGTGGACCAACTGTCAGCCTCAAAATGGCTACCCCAGGCGGTGTGTAGGGGACTGTTTTGGTTCGTCTGGAGCAGACGGTTACTGTAACCCCAACCCTAACCCTAGCGCTTAGGGTTGGAGAGGAAGGCCTGCAAAGTGAATGGGATGGGAGACAACTAGAAGTGGACCAACTGTCAGCCTCAAAATGGCTACCCCAGGCGGTGTGTAGGGGACTGTTTTGGTTCGTCTGGAGCAGACGGTTACTGTAACCCCAACCCTAACCCTAGCGCTAGGGTTAGGGTTGGGGTTAGAGGAAGGCCTGCAAAGTGAATGGGATGGGAGACAACTAGAAGTGGACCAACGGTCAGCCTCAAAATGGCTCCTCCAGGAGGGGTGTAGGGGACTGTTTTGGTTCGTCTGGAGCCCACAGTTATCATGACCCTAACCCTAGCGCTAGGGTTTGGATTGGGGTTAGGGTTAGAGGAAGGCCTGCAAAGTGAATGGGATGGGAGACAACTAGAAGTGGACCAACTGTCAGCCTCAAAATGGCTACCCCAGGCGGTGTGTAGGGGACTGTTTTGGTTCGTCTGGAGCAGACGGTTACTGTAACCCCAACCCTAACCCTAGCGCTAGGGTTAGGGTTGGGGTTAGAGGAAGGCCTGCAAAGTGAATGGGATGGGAGACAACTAGAAGTGGACCAACTGTCAGCCTCAAAATGGCTACCCCAGGCGGTGTGTAGGGGACTGTTTTGGTTCGTCTGGAGCAGACGGTTACTGTAACCCCAACCCTAACCCTAGCGCTAGGGTTAGGGTTGGGTAGAGGAAGGCCTGCAAAGTGAATGGGATGGGAGACAACTAGAAGTGGACCAACTGTCAGCCTCAAAATGGCTACCCCAGGCGGTGTGTAGGGGACTGTTTTGGTTCGTCTGGAGCAGACGGTTACTGTAACCCCAACCCTAACCCTAGCGCTAGGGTTAGGGTTGGGGTTAGAGGAAGGCCTGCAAAGTGAATGGGATGGGAGACAACTAGAAGTGGACCAACGGTCAGCCTCAAAATGGCTCCTCCAGGAGGGGTGTAGGGGACTGTTTTGGTTCGTCTGGAGCCCACAGTTATCATGACCCTAACCCTAGCGCTAGGGTTTGGATTGGGGTTAGGGTTAGAGGAAGGCCTGCAAAGTGAATGGGATGGGAGACAACTAGAAGTGGACCAACTGTCAGCCTCAAAATGGCTACCCCAGGCGGTGTGTAGGGGACTGTTTTGGTTCGTCTGGAGCAGACGGTTACTGTAACCCCAACCCTAACCCTAGCGCTAGGGTTAGGGTTGGGGTTAGAGGAAGGCCTGCAAAGTGAATGGGATGGGAGACAACTAGAAGTGGACCAACTGTCAGCCTCAAAATGGCTACCCCAGGCGGTGTGTAGGGGACTGTTTTGGTTCGTCTGGAGCAGACGGTTACTGTAACCCCAACCCTAACCCTAGCGCTAGGGTTCAGGGTTGGGGTTAGAGGAAGGCCTGCAAAGTGAATGGGATGGGAGACAACTAGAAGTGGACCAACTGTCAGCCTCAAAATGGCTACCCCAGGCGGTGTGTAGGGGACTGTTTTGGTTCGTCTGGAGCAGACGGTTACTGTAACCCCAACCCTAACCCTAGCGCTAGGGTTAGGGTTGGGGTTAGAGGAAGGCCTGCAAAGTGAATGGGATGGGAGACAACTAGAAGTGGACCAACTGTCAGCCTCAAAATGGCTACCCCAGGCGGTGTGTAGGGGACTGTTTTGGTTCGTCTGGAGCAGACGGTTACTGTAACCCCAACCCTAACCCTAGCGCTAGGGTTAGGGTTGGGGTTAGAGGAAGGCCTGCAAAGTGAATGGGATGGGAGACAACTAGAAGTGGACCAACGGTCAGCCTCAAAATGGCTCCTCCAGGAGGGGTGTAGGGGACTGTTTTGGTTCGTCTGGAGCCCACAGTTATCATGACCCTAACCCTAGCGCTAGGGTTTGGATTGGGGTTAGGGTTAGAGGAAGGCCTGCAAAGTGAATGGGATGGGAGACAACTAGAAGTGGACCAACTGTCAGCCTCAAAATGGCTACCCCAGGCGGTGTGTAGGGGACTGTTTTGGTTCGTCTGGAGCAGACGGTTACTGTAACCCCAACCCTAACCCTAGCGCTAGGGTTAGGGTTGGGGTTAGAGGAAGGCCTGCAAAGTGAATGGGATGGGAGACAACTAGAAGTGGACCAACTGTCAGCCTCAAAATGGCTACCCCAGGCGGTGTGTAGGGGACTGTTTTGGTTCGTCTGGAGCAGACGGTTACTGTAACCCCAACCCTAACCCTAGCGCTAGGGTTAGGGTTGGGGTTAGAGGAAGGCCTGCAAAGTGAATGGGATGGGAGACAACTAGAAGTGGACCAACTGTCAGCCTCAAAATGGCTACCCCAGGCGGTGTGTAGGGGACTGTTTTGGTTCGTCTGGAGCAGACGGTTACTGTAACCCCAACCCTAACCCTAGCGCTAGGGTTAGGGTTGGGGTTAGAGGAAGGCCTGCAAAGTGAATGGGATGGGAGACAACTAGAAGTGGACCAACTGTCAGCCTCAAAATGGCTACCCCAGGCGGTGTGTAGGGGACTGTTTTGGTTCGTCTGGAGCAGACGGTTACTGTAACCCCAACCCTAACCCTAGCGCTAGGGTTAGGGTTGGGGTTAGAGGAAGGCCTGCAAAGTGAATGGGATGGGAGACAACTAGAAGTGGACCAACTGTCAGCCTCAAAATGGCTACCCCAGGCGGTGTGTAGGGGACTGTTTTGGTTCGTCTGGAGCAGACGGTTACTGTAACCCCAACCCTAACCCTAGCGCTAGGGTTAGGGTTGGGGTTAGAGGAAGGCCTGCAAAGTGAATGGGATGGGAGACAACTAGAAGTGGACCAACTGTCAGCCTCAAAATGGCTACCCCAGGCGGTGTGTAGGGGACTGTTTTGGTTCGTCTGGAGCAGACGGTTACTGTAACCCCAACCCTAACCCTAGCGCTAGGGTTAGGGTTGGGGTTAGAGGAAGGCCTGCAAAGTGAATGGGATGGGAGACAACTAGAAGTGGACCAACGGTCAGCCTCAAAATGGCTCCTCCAGGAGGGGTGTAGGGGACTGTTTTGGTTCGTCTGGAGCCCACAGTTATCATGACCCTAACCCTAGCGCTAGGGTTTGGATTGGGGTTAGGGTTAGAGGAAGGCCTGCAAAGTGAATGGGATGGGAGACAACTAGAAGTGGACCAACTGTCAGCCTCAAAATGGCTACCCCAGGCGGTGTGTAGGGGACTGTTTTGGTTCGTCTGGAGCAGACGGTTACTGTAACCCCAACCCTAACCCTAGCGCTAGGGTTAGGGTTGGGGTTGAGAGGAAGGCCTGCAAAGTGAATGGGATGGGAGACAACTAGAAGTGGACCAACTGTCAGCCTCAAAATGGCTACCCCAGGCGGTGTGTAGGGGACTGTTTTGGTTCGTCTGGAGCAGACGGTTACTGTAACCCCAACCCTAACCCTAGCGCTAGGGTTAGGGTTGGGGTTAGAGGAAGGCCTGCAAAGTGAATGGGATGGGAGACAACTAGAAGTGGACCAACTGTCAGCCTCAAAATGGCTACCCCAGGCGGTGTGTAGGGGACTGTTTTGGTTCGTCTGGAGCAGACGGTTACTGTAACCCCAACCCTAACCCTAGCGCTAGGGTTAGGGTTGGGGTTAGAGGAAGGCCTGCAAAGTGAATGGGATGGGAGACAACTAGAAGTGGACCAACGGTCAGCCTCAAAATGGCTCCTCCAGGAGGGGTGTAGGGGACTGTTTTGGTTCGTCTGGAGCCCACAGTTATCATGACCCTAACCCTAGCGCTAGGGTTTGGATTGGGGTTAGGGTTAGAGGAAGGCCTGCAAAGTGAATGGGATGGGAGACAACTAGAAGTGGACCAACTGTCAGCCTCAAAATGGCTACCCCAGGCGGTGTGTAGGGGACTGTTTTGGTTCGTCTGGAGCAGACGGTTACTGTAACCCCAACCCTAACCCTAGCGCTAGGGTTAGGGTTGGGGTTAGAGGAAGGCCTGCAAAGTGAATGGGATGGGAGACAACTAGAAGTGGACCAACTGTCAGCCTCAAAATGGCTACCCCAGGCGGTGTGTAGGGGACTGTTTTGGTTCGTCTGGAGCAGACGGTTACTGTAACCCCAACCCTAACCCTAGCGCTAGGGTTAGGGTTGGGGTTAGAGGAAGGCCTGCAAAGTGAATGGGATGGGAGACAACTAGAAGTGGACCAACGGTCAGCCTCAAAATGGCTCCTCCAGGAGGGGTGTAGGGGACTGTTTTGGTTCGTCTGGAGCCCACAGTTATCATGACCCTAACCCTAGCGCTAGGGTTTGGATTGGGGTTAGGGTTAGAGGAAGGCCTGCAAAGTGAATGGGATGGGAGACAACTAGAAGTGGACCAACTGTCAGCCTCAAAATGGCTACCCCAGGCGGTGTGTAGGGGACTGTTTTGGTTCGTCTGGAGCAGACGGTTACTGTAACCCCAACCCTAACCCTAGCGCTAGGGTTAGGGTTGGGGTTAGAGGAAGGCCTGCAAAGTGAATGGGATGGGAGACAACTAGAAGTGGACCAACTGTCAGCCTCAAAATGGCTACCCCAGGCGGTGTGTAGGGGACTGTTTTGGTTCGTCTGGAGCAGACGGTTACTGTAACCCCAACCCTAACCCTAGCGCTAGGGTTAGGGTTGGGGTTAGAGGAAGGCCTGCAAAGTGAATGGGATGGGAGACAACTAGAAGTGGACCAACTGTCAGCCTCAAAATGGCTACCCCAGGCGGTGTGTAGGGGACTGTTTTGGTTCGTCTGGAGCAGACGGTTACTGTAACCCCAACCCTAACCCTAGCGCTAGGGTTAGGGTTGGGGTTAGAGGAAGGCCTGCAAAGTGAATGGGATGGGAGACAACTAGAAGTGGACCAACTGTCAGCCTCAAAATGGCTACCCCAGGCGGTGTGTAGGGGACTGTTTTGGTTCGTCTGGAGCAGACGGTTACTGTAACCCCAACCCTAACCCTAGCGCTAGGGTTAGGGTTGGGGTTAGAGGAAGGCCTGCAAAGTGAATGGGATGGGAGACAACTAGAAGTGGACCAACGGTCAGCCTCAAAATGGCTCCTCCAGGAGGGGTGTAGGGGACTGTTTTGGTTCGTCTGGAGCCCACAGTTATCATGACCCTAACCCTAGCGCTAGGGTTTGGATTGGGGTTAGGGTTAGAGGAAGGCCTGCAAAGTGAATGGGATGGGAGACAACTAGAAGTGGACCAACTGTCAGCCTCAAAATGGCTACCCCAGGCGGTGTGTAGGGGACTGTTTTGGTTCGTCTGGAGCAGACGGTTACTGTAACCCCAACCCTAACCCTAGCGCTAGGGTTAGGGTTGGGGTTAGAGGAAGGCCTGCAAAGTGAATGGGATGGGAGACAACTAGAAGTGGACCAACTGTCAGCCTCAAAATGGCTACCCCAGGCGGTGTGTAGGGGACTGTTTTGGTTCGTCTGGAGCAGACGGTTACTGTAACCCCAACCCTAACCCTAGCGCTAGGGTTAGGGTTGGGGTTAGAGGAAGGCCTGCAAAGTGAATGGGATGGGAGACAACTAGAAGTGGACCAACTGTCAGCCTCAAAATGGCTACCCCAGGCGGTGTGTAGGGGACTGTTTTGGTTCGTCTGGAGCAGACGGTTACTGTAACCCTAACCCTAACCCTAGCGCTAGGGTTAGGGTTGGGGTTAGAGGAAGGCCTGCAAAGTGAATGGGATGGGAGACAACTAGAAGTGGACCAACTGTCAGCCTCAAAATGGCTACCCCAGGCGGTGTGTAGGGGACTGTTTTGGTTCGTCTGGAGCAGACGGTTACTGTAACCCCAACCCTAACCCTAGCGCTAGGGTTAGGGTTGGGGTTAGAGGAAGGCCTGCAAAGTGAATGGGATGGGAGACAACTAGAAGTGGACCAACTGTCAGCCTCAAAATGGCTACCCCAGGCGGTGTGTAGGGGACTGTTTTGGTTCGTCTGGAGCAGACGGTTACTGTAACCCCAACCCTAACCCTAGCGCTAGGGTTAGGGTTGGGTTAGAGGAAGGCCTGCAAAGTGAATGGGATGGGAGACAACTAGAAGTGGACCAACTGTCAGCCTCAAAATGGCTACCCCAGGCGGTGTGTAGGGGACTGTTTTGGTTCGTCTGGAGCAGACGGTTACTGTAACCCCAACCCTAACCCTAGCGCTAGGGTTAGGGTTGGGGTTAGAGGAAGGCCTGCAAAGTGAATGGGATGGGAGACAACTAGAAGTGGACCAACGGTCAGCCTCAAAATGGCTCCTCCAGGAGGGGTGTAGGGGACTGTTTTGGTTCGTCTGGAGCCCACAGTTATCATGACCCTAACCCTAGCGCTAGGGTTTGGATTGGGGTTAGGGTTAGAGGAAGGCCTGCAAAGTGAATGGGATGGGAGACAACTAGAAGTGGACCAACTGTCAGCCTCAAAATGGCTACCCCAGGCGGTGTGTAGGGGACTGTTTTGGTTCGTCTGGAGCAGACGGTTACTGTAACCCCAACCCTAACCCTAGCGCTAGGGTTAGGGTTGGGGTTAGAGGAAGGCCTGCAAAGTGAATGGGATGGGAGACAACTAGAAGTGGACCAACTGTCAGCCTCAAAATGGCTACCCCAGGCGGTGTGTAGGGGACTGTTTTGGTTCGTCTGGAGCAGACGGTTACTGTAACCCCAACCCTAACCCTAGCGCTAGGGTTAGGGTTGGGGTTAGAGGAAGGCCTGCAAAGTGAATGGGATGGGAGACAACTAGAAGTGGACCAACTGTCAGCCTCAAAATGGCTACCCCAGGCGGTGTGTAGGGGACTGTTTTGGTTCGTCTGGAGCAGACGGTTACTGTAACCCCAACCCTAACCCTAGCGCTAGGGTTAGGGTTGGGGTTAGAGGAAGGCCTGCAAAGTGAATGGGATGGGAGACAACTAGAAGTGGACCAACGGTCAGCCTCAAAATGGCTCCTCCAGGAGGGGTGTAGGGGACTGTTTTGGTTCGTCTGGAGCCCACAGTTATCATGACCCTAACCCTAGCGCTAGGGTTTGGATTGGGGTTAGGGTTAGAGGAAGGCCTGCAAAGTGAATGGGATGGGAGACAACTAGAAGTGGACCAACTGTCAGCCTCAAAATGGCTACCCCAGGCGGTGTGTAGGGGACTGTTTTGGTTCGTCTGGAGCAGACGGTTACTGTAACCCCAACCCTAACCCTAGCGCTAGGTTAGGGTTCAGAGGAAGGCCTGCAAAGTGAATGGGATGGGAGACAACTAGAAGTGGACCAACTGTCAGCCTCAAAATGGCTACCCCAGGCGGTGTGTAGGGGACTGTTTTGGTTCGTCTGGAGCAGACGGTTACTGTAACCCCAACCCTAACCCTAGCGCTAGGGTTAGGGTTGGGGTTAGAGGAAGGCCTGCAAAGTGAATGGGATGGGAGACAACTAGAAGTGGACCAACGGTCAGCCTCAAAATGGCTCCTCCAGGAGGGGTGTAGGGGACTGTTTTGGTTCGTCTGGAGCCCACAGTTATCATGACCCTAACCCTAGCGCTAGGGTTTGGATTGGGGTTAGGGTTAGAGGAAGGCCTGCAAAGTGAATGGGATGGGAGACAACTAGAAGTGGACCAACTGTCAGCCTCAAAATGGCTACCCCAGGCGGTGTGTAGGGGACTGTTTTGGTTCGTCTGGAGCAGACGGTTACTGTAACCCTAACCCTAACCCTAGCGCTAGGGTTAGGGTTGGGGTTAGAGGAAGGCCTGCAAAGTGAATGGGATGGGAGACAACTAGAAGTGGACCAACTGTCAGCCTCAAAATGGCTACCCCAGGCGGTGTGTAGGGGACTGTTTTGGTTCGTCTGGAGCAGACGGTTACTGTAACCCCAACCCTAACCCTAGCGCTAGGGTTAGGGTTGGGGTTAGAGGAAGGCCTGCAAAGTGAATGGGATGGGAGACAACTAGAAGTGGACCAACGGTCAGCCTCAAAATGGCTCCTCCAGGAGGGGTGTAGGGGACTGTTTTGGTTCGTCTGGAGCCCACAGTTATCATGACCCTAACCCTAGCGCTAGGGTTTGGATTGGGGTTAGGGTTAGAGGAAGGCCTGCAAAGTGAATGGGATGGGAGACAACTAGAAGTGGACCAACTGTCAGCCTCAAAATGGCTACCCCAGGCGGTGTGTAGGGGACTGTTTTGGTTCGTCTGGAGCAGACGGTTACTGTAACCCCAACCCTAACCCTAGCGCTAGGGTTAGGGTTGGGGTTAGAGGAAGGCCTGCAAAGTGAATGGGATGGGAGACAACTAGAAGTGGACCAACTGTCAGCCTCAAAATGGCTACCCCAGGCGGTGTGTAGGGGACTGTTTTGGTTCGTCTGGAGCAGACGGTTACTGTAACCCCAACCCTAACCCTAGCGCTAGGGTTAGGGTTGGGGTTAGAGGAAGGCCTGCAAAGTGAATGGGATGGGAGACAACTAGAAGTGGACCAACTGTCAGCCTCAAAATGGCTACCCCAGGCGGTGTGTAGGGGACTGTTTTGGTTCGTCTGGAGCAGACGGTTACTGTAACCCCAACCCTAACCCTAGCGCTAGGGTTAGGGTTGGGGTTAGAGGAAGGCCTGCAAAGTGAATGGGATGGGAGACAACTAGAAGTGGACCAACTGTCAGCCTCAAAATGGCTACCCCAGGCGGTGTGTAGGGGACTGTTTTGGTTCGTCTGGAGCAGACGGTTACTGTAACCCCAACCCTAACCCTAGCGCTAGGGTTAGGGTTGGGGTTAGAGGAAGGCCTGCAAAGTGAATGGGATGGGAGACAACTAGAAGTGGACCAACGGTCAGCCTCAAAATGGCTCCTCCAGGAGGGGTGTAGGGGACTGTTTTGGTTCGTCTGGAGCCCACAGTTATCATGACCCTAACCCTAGCGCTAGGGTTTGGATTGGGGTTAGGGTTAGAGGAAGGCCTGCAAAGTGAATGGGATGGGAGACAACTAGAAGTGGACCAACTGTCAGCCTCAAAATGGCTACCCCAGGCGGTGTGTAGGGGACTGTTTTGGTTCGTCTGGAGCAGACGGTTACTGTAACCCCAACCCTAACCCTAGCGCTAGGGTTAGGGTTGGGGTTAGAGGAAGGCCTGCAAAGTGAATGGGATGGGAGACAACTAGAAGTGGACCAACTGTCAGCCTCAAAATGGCTACCCCAGGCGGTGTGTAGGGGACTGTTTTGGTTCGTCTGGAGCAGACGGTTACTGTAACCCCAACCCTAACCCTAGCGCTAGGGTTAGGGTTGGGGTTAGAGGAAGGCCTGCAAAGTGAATGGGATGGGAGACAACTAGAAGTGGACCAACTGTCAGCCTCAAAATGGCTACCCCAGGCGGTGTGTAGGGGACTGTTTTGGTTCGTCTGGAGCAGACGGTTACTGTAACCCCAACCCTAACCCTAGCGCTAGGGTTAGGGTTGGGGTTAGAGGAAGGCCTGCAAAGTGAATGGGATGGGAGACAACTAGAAGTGGACCAACTGTCAGCCTCAAAATGGCTACCCCAGGCGGTGTGTAGGGGACTGTTTTGGTTCGTCTGGAGCAGACGGTTACTGTAACCCCAACCCTAACCCTAGCGCTAGGGTTAGGGTTGGGGTTAGAGGAAGGCCTGCAAAGTGAATGGGATGGGAGACAACTAGAAGTGGACCAACTGTCAGCCTCAAAATGGCTACCCCAGGCGGTGTGTAGGGGACTGTTTTGGTTCGTCTGGAGCAGACGGTTACTGTAACCCCAACCCTAACCCTAGCGCTAGGGTTAGGGTTGGGGTTAGAGGAAGGCCTGCAAAGTGAATGGGATGGGAGACAACTAGAAGTGGACCAACTGTCAGCCTCAAAATGGCTACCCCAGGCGGTGTGTAGGGGACTGTTTTGGTTCGTCTGGAGCAGGAAGATGAGGAGGAGGTCAAAATGGCTACCCCAGGCGGTGTGTAGGGGACTGTTTTGGTTCGTCTGGAGCAGACGGTTACTGTAACCCCAACCCTAACCCTAGCGCTAGGGTTAGGGTTGGGGTTAGAGGAAGGCCTGCAAAGTGAATGGGATGGGAGACAACTAGAAGTGGACCAACTGTCAGCCTCAAAATGGCTACCCCAGGCGGTGTGTAGGGGACTGTTTTGGTTCGTCTGGAGCAGACGGTTACTGTAACCCCAACCCTAACCCTAGCGCTAGGGTTAGGGTTGGGGTTAGAGGAAGGCCTGCAAAGTGAATGGGATGGGAGACAACTAGAAGTGGACCAACGGTCAGCCTCAAAATGGCTCCTCCAGGAGGGGTGTAGGGGACTGTTTTGGTTCGTCTGGAGCCCACAGTTATCATGACCCTAACCCTAGCGCTAGGGTTTGGATTGGGGTTAGGGTTAGAGGAAGGCCTGCAAAGTGAATGGGATGGGAGACAACTAGAAGTGGACCAACTGTCAGCCTCAAAATGGCTACCCCAGGCGGTGTGTAGGGGACTGTTTTGGTTCGTCTGGAGCAGACGGTTACTGTAACCCCAACCCTAACCCTAGCGCTAGGGTTAGGGTTGGGGTTAGAGGAAGGCCTGCAAAGTGAATGGGATGGGAGACAACTAGAAGTGGACCAACTGTCAGCCTCAAAATGGCTACCCCAGGCGGTGTGTAGGGGACTGTTTTGGTTCGTCTGGAGCAGACGGTTACTGTAACCCCAACCCTAACCCTAGCGCTAGGGTTAGGGTTGGGGTTAGAGGAAGGCCTGCAAAGTGAATGGGATGGGAGACAACTAGAAGTGGACCAACTGTCAGCCTCAAAATGGCTACCCCAGGCGGTGTGTAGGGGACTGTTTTGGTTCGTCTGGAGCAGACGGTTACTGTAACCCCAACCCTAACCCTAGCGCTAGGGTTAGGGTTGGGGTTAGAGGAAGGCCTGCAAAGTGAATGGGATGGGAGACAACTAGAAGTGGACCAACTGTCAGCCTCAAAATGGCTACCCCAGGCGGTGTGTAGGGGACTGTTTTGGTTCGTCTGGAGCAGGAAGATGAGGAGGAGGTCAAAATGGCTACCCCAGGCGGTGTGTAGGGGACTGTTTTGGTTCGTCTGGAGCAGACGGTTACTGTAACCCCAACCCTAACCCTAGCGCTAGGGTTAGGGTTGGGGTTAGAGGAAGGCCTGCAAAGTGAATGGGATGGGAGACAACTAGAAGTGGACCAACTGTCAGCCTCAAAATGGCTACCCCAGGCGGTGTGTAGGGGACTGTTTTGGTTCGTCTGGAGCAGACGGTTACTGTAACCCCAACCCTAACCCTAGCGCTAGGGTTAGGGTTGGGGTTAGAGGAAGGCCTGCAAAGTGAATGGGATGGGAGACAACTAGAAGTGGACCAACGGTCAGCCTCAAAATGGCTCCTCCAGGAGGGGTGTAGGGGACTGTTTTGGTTCGTCTGGAGCCCACAGTTATCATGACCCTAACCCTAGCGCTAGGGTTTGGATTGGGGTTAGGGTTAGAGGAAGGCCTGCAAAGTGAATGGGATGGGAGACAACTAGAAGTGGACCAACTGTCAGCCTCAAAATGGCTACCCCAGGCGGTGTGTAGGGGACTGTTTTGGTTCGTCTGGAGCAGACGGTTACTGTAACCCCAACCCTAACCCTAGCGCTAGGGTTAGGGTTGGGGTTAGAGGAAGGCCTGCAAAGTGAATGGGATGGGAGACAACTAGAAGTGGACCAACTGTCAGCCTCAAAATGGCTACCCCAGGCGGTGTGTAGGGGACTGTTTTGGTTCGTCTGGAGCAGACGGTTACTGTAACCCCAACCCTAACCCTAGCGCTAGGGTTAGGGTTGGGGTTAGAGGAAGGCCTGCAAAGTGAATGGGATGGGAGACAACTAGAAGTGGACCAACTGTCAGCCTCAAAATGGCTACCCCAGGCGGTGTGTAGGGGACTGTTTTGGTTCGTCTGGAGCAGACGGTTACTGTAACCCCAACCCTAACCCTAGCGCTAGGGTTAGGGTTGGGGTTAGAGGAAGGCCTGCAAAGTGAATGGGATGGGAGACAACTAGAAGTGGACCAACTGTCAGCCTCAAAATGGCTACCCCAGGCGGTGTGTAGGGGACTGTTTTGGTTCGTCTGGAGCAGACGGTTACTGTAACCCCAACCCTAACCCTAGCGCTAGGGTTAGGGTTGGGGTTAGAGGAAGGCCTGCAAAGTGAATGGGATGGGAGACAACTAGAAGTGGACCAACTGTCAGCCTCAAAATGGCTACCCCAGGCGGTGTGTAGGGGACTGTTTTGGTTCGTCTGGAGCAGACGGTTACTGTAACCCCAACCCTAACCCTAGCGCTAGGGTTAGGGTTGGGGTTAGAGGAAGGCCTGCAAAGTGAATGGGATGGGAGACAACTAGAAGTGGACCAACTGTCAGCCTCAAAATGGCTACCCCAGGCGGTGTGTAGGGGACTGTTTTGGTTCGTCTGGAGCAGACGGTTACTGTAACCCCAACCCTAACCCTAGCGCTAGGGTTAGGGTTGGGGTTAGAGGAAGGCCTGCAAAGTGAATGGGATGGGAGACAACTAGAAGTGGACCAACTGTCAGCCTCAAAATGGCTACCCCAGGCGGTGTGTAGGGGACTGTTTTGGTTCGTCTGGAGCAGGAAGATGAGGAGGAGGTCAAAATGGCTACCCCAGGCGGTGTGTAGGGGACTGTTTTGGTTCGTCTGGAGCAGACGGTTACTGTAACCCCAACCCTAACCCTAGCGCTAGGGTTAGGGTTGGGGTTAGAGGAAGGCCTGCAAAGTGAATGGGATGGGAGACAACTAGAAGTGGACCAACTGTCAGCCTCAAAATGGCTACCCCAGGCGGTGTGTAGGGGACTGTTTTGGTTCGTCTGGAGCAGACGGTTACTGTAACCCCAACCCTAACCCTAGCGCTAGGGTTAGGGTTGGGGTTAGAGGAAGGCCTGCAAAGTGAATGGGATGGGAGACAACTAGAAGTGGACCAACGGTCAGCCTCAAAATGGCTCCTCCAGGAGGGGTGTAGGGGACTGTTTTGGTTCGTCTGGAGCCCACAGTTATCATGACCCTAACCCTAGCGCTAGGGTTTGGATTGGGGTTAGGGTTAGAGGAAGGCCTGCAAAGTGAATGGGATGGGAGACAACTAGAAGTGGACCAACTGTCAGCCTCAAAATGGCTACCCCAGGCGGTGTGTAGGGGACTGTTTTGGTTCGTCTGGAGCAGACGGTTACTGTAACCCCAACCCTAACCCTAGCGCTAGGGTTAGGGTTGGGGTTAGAGGAAGGCCTGCAAAGTGAATGGGATGGGAGACAACTAGAAGTGGACCAACTGTCAGCCTCAAAATGGCTACCCCAGGCGGTGTGTAGGGGACTGTTTTGGTTCGTCTGGAGCAGACGGTTACTGTAACCCCAACCCTAACCCTAGCGCTAGGGTTAGGGTTGGGGTTAGAGGAAGGCCTGCAAAGTGAATGGGATGGGAGACAACTAGAAGTGGACCAACTGTCAGCCTCAAAATGGCTACCCCAGGCGGTGTGTAGGGGACTGTTTTGGTTCGTCTGGAGCAGACGGTTACTGTAACCCCAACCCTAACCCTAGCGCTAGGGTTAGGGTTGGGGTTAGAGGAAGGCCTGCAAAGTGAATGGGATGGGAGACAACTAGAAGTGGACCAACTGTCAGCCTCAAAATGGCTACCCCAGGCGGTGTGTAGGGGACTGTTTTGGTTCGTCTGGAGCAGACGGTTACTGTAACCCCAACCCTAACCCTAGCGCTAGGGTTAGGGTTGGGGTTAGAGGAAGGCCTGCAAAGTGAATGGGATGGGAGACAACTAGAAGTGGACCAACTGTCAGCCTCAAAATGGCTACCCCAGGCGGTGTGTAGGGGACTGTTTTGGTTCGTCTGGAGCAGGAAGATGAGGAGGAGGTCAAAATGGCTACCCCAGGCGGTGTGTAGGGGACTGTTTTGGTTCGTCTGGAGCAGACGGTTACTGTAACCCCAACCCTAACCCTAGCGCTAGGGTTAGGGTTGGGGTTAGAGGAAGGCCTGCAAAGTGAATGGGATGGGAGACAACTAGAAGTGGACCAACTGTCAGCCTCAAAATGGCTACCCCAGGCGGTGTGTAGGGGACTGTTTTGGTTCGTCTGGAGCAGACGGTTACTGTAACCCCAACCCTAACCCTAGCGCTAGGGTTAGGGTTGGGGTTAGAGGAAGGCCTGCAAAGTGAATGGGATGGGAGACAACTAGAAGTGGACCAACGGTCAGCCTCAAAATGGCTCCTCCAGGAGGGGTGTAGGGGACTGTTTTGGTTCGTCTGGAGCCCACAGTTATCATGACCCTAACCCTAGCGCTAGGGTTTGGATTGGGGTTAGGGTTAGAGGAAGGCCTGCAAAGTGAATGGGATGGGAGACAACTAGAAGTGGACCAACTGTCAGCCTCAAAATGGCTACCCCAGGCGGTGTGTAGGGGACTGTTTTGGTTCGTCTGGAGCAGACGGTTACTGTAACCCCAACCCTAACCCTAGCGCTAGGGTTAGGGTTGGGGTTAGAGGAAGGCCTGCAAAGTGAATGGGATGGGAGACAACTAGAAGTGGACCAACGGTCAGCCTCAAAATGGCTCCTCCAGGAGGGGTGTAGGGGACTGTTTTGGTTCGTCTGGAGCAGACGGTTACTGTAACCCCAACCCTAACCCTAGCGCTAGGGTTAGGGTTGGGGTTAGAGGAAGGCCTGCAAAGTGAATGGGATGGGAGACAACTAGAAGTGGACCAACTGTCAGCCTCAAAATGGCTACCCCAGGCGGTGTGTAGGGGACTGTTTTGGTTCGTCTGGAGCAGACGGTTACTGTAACCCCAACCCTAACCCTAGCGCTAGGGTTAGGGTTGGGGTTAGAGGAAGGCCTGCAAAGTGAATGGGATGGGAGACAACTAGAAGTGGACCAACTGTCAGCCTCAAAATGGCTACCCCAGGCGGTGTGTAGGGGACTGTTTTGGTTCGTCTGGAGCAGGAAGATGAGGAGGAGGTCAAAATGGCTACCCCAGGCGGTGTGTAGGGGACTGTTTTGGTTCGTCTGGAGCAGACGGTTACTGTAACCCCAACCCTAACCCTAGCGCTAGGGTTAGGGTTGGGGTTAGAGGAAGGCCTGCAAAGTGAATGGGATGGGAGACAACTAGAAGTGGACCAACTGTCAGCCTCAAAATGGCTACCCCAGGCGGTGTGTAGGGGACTGTTTTGGTTCGTCTGGAGCAGACGGTTACTGTAACCCCAACCCTAACCCTAGCGCTAGGGTTAGGGTTGGGGTTAGAGGAAGGCCTGCAAAGTGAATGGGATGGGAGACAACTAGAAGTGGACCAACGGTCAGCCTCAAAATGGCTCCTCCAGGAGGGGTGTAGGGGACTGTTTTGGTTCGTCTGGAGCCCACAGTTATCATGACCCTAACCCTAGCGCTAGGGTTTGGATTGGGGTTAGGGTTAGAGGAAGGCCTGCAAAGTGAATGGGATGGGAGACAACTAGAAGTGGACCAACTGTCAGCCTCAAAATGGCTACCCCAGGCGGTGTGTAGGGGACTGTTTTGGTTCGTCTGGAGCAGACGGTTACTGTAACCCCAACCCTAACCCTAGCGCTAGGGTTAGGGTTGGGGTTAGAGGAAGGCCTGCAAAGTGAATGGGATGGGAGACAACTAGAAGTGGACCAACTGTCAGCCTCAAAATGGCTACCCCAGGCGGTGTGTAGGGGACTGTTTTGGTTCGTCTGGAGCAGACGGTTACTGTAACCCCAACCCTAACCCTAGCGCTAGGGTTAGGGTTGGGGTTAGAGGAAGGCCTGCAAAGTGAATGGGATGGGAGACAACTAGAAGTGGACCAACTGTCAGCCTCAAAATGGCTACCCCAGGCGGTGTGTAGGGGACTGTTTTGGTTCGTCTGGAGCAGACGGTTACTGTAACCCCAACCCTAACCCTAGCGCTAGGGTTAGGGTTGGGGTTAGAGGAAGGCCTGCAAAGTGAATGGGATGGGAGACAACTAGAAGTGGACCAACTGTCAGCCTCAAAATGGCTACCCCAGGCGGTGTGTAGGGGACTGTTTTGGTTCGTCTGGAGCAGACGGTTACTGTAACCCCAACCCTAACCCTAGCGCTAGGGTTAGGGTTGGGGTTAGAGGAAGGCCTGCAAAGTGAATGGGATGGGAGACAACTAGAAGTGGACCAACTGTCAGCCTCAAAATGGCTACCCCAGGCGGTGTGTAGGGGACTGTTTTGGTTCGTCTGGAGCAGACGGTTACTGTAACCCCAACCCTAACCCTAGCGCTAGGGTTAGGGTTGGGGTTAGAGGAAGGCCTGCAAAGTGAATGGGATGGGAGACAACTAGAAGTGGACCAACTGTCAGCCTCAAAATGGCTACCCCAGGCGGTGTGTAGGGGACTGTTTTGGTTCGTCTGGAGCAGACGGTTACTGTAACCTCAACCCTAACCCTAGCGCTAGGGTTAGGGTTGGGGTTAGAGGAAGGCCTGCAAAGTGAATGGGATGGGAGACAACTAGAAGTGGACCAACTGTCAGCCTCAAAATGGCTACCCCAGGCGGTGTGTAGGGGACTGTTTTGGTTCGTCTGGAGCAGACGGTTACTGTAACCCCAACCCTAACCCTAGCGCTAGGGTTAGGGTTGGGGTTAGAGGAAGGCCTGCAAAGTGAATGGGATGGGAGACAACTAGAAGTGGACCAACTGTCAGCCTCAAAATGGCTACCCCAGGCGGTGTGTAGGGGACTGTTTTGGTTCGTCTGGAGCAGACGGTTACTGTAACCCCAACCCTGAACCCTAGCGCTAGGGTTAGGGTTGGGGTTAGAGGAAGGCCTGCAAAGTGAATGGGATGGGAGACAACTAGAAGTGGACCAACTGTCAGCCTCAAAATGGCTACCCCAGGCGGTGTGTAGGGGACTGTTTTGGTTCGTCTGGAGCAGACGGTTACTGTAACCCTAACCCTAACCCTAGCGCTAGGGTTAGGGTTGGGGTTAGAGGAAGGCCTGCAAAGTGAATGGGATGGGAGACAACTAGAAGTGGACCAACTGTCAGCCTCAAAATGGCTACCCCAGGCGGTGTGTAGGGGACTGTTTTGGTTCGTCTGGAGCAGACGGTTACTGTAACCCTAACCCTAACCCTAGCGCTAGGGTTAGGGTTGGGGTTAGAGGAAGGCCTGCAAAGTGAATGGGATGGGAGACAACTAGAAGTGGACCAACTGTCAGCCTCAAAATGGCTACCCCAGGCGGTGTGTAGGGGACTGTTTTGGTTCGTCTGGAGCAGACGGTTACTGTAACCCAACCCTAACCCTAGCGCTAGGGTTAGGGTTGGGGTTAGAGGAAGGCCTGCAAAGTGAATGGGATGGGAGACAACTAGAAGTGGACCAACGGTCAGCCTCAAAATGGCTCCTCCAGGAGGGGTGTAGGGGACTGTTTTGGTTCGTCTGGAGCCCACAGTTATCATGACCCTAACCCTAGCGCTAGGGTTTGGATTGGGGTTAGGGTTAGAGGAAGGCCTGCAAAGTGAATGGGATGGGAGACAACTAGAAGTGGACCAACTGTCAGCCTCAAAATGGCTACCCCAGGCGGTGTGTAGGGGACTGTTTTGGTTCGTCTGGAGCAGACGGTTACTGTAACCCCAACCCTAACCCTAGCGCTAGGGTTAGGGTTGGGGTTAGAGGAAGGCCTGCAAAGTGAATGGGATGGGAGACAACTAGAAGTGGACCAACTGTCAGCCTCAAAATGGCTACCCCAGGCGGTGTGTAGGGGACTGTTTTGGTTCGTCTGGAGCAGACGGTTACTGTAACCCCAACCCTAACCTTAGCGCTAGGGTTAGGGTTGGGGTTAGAGGAAGGCCTGCAAAGTGAATGGGATGGGAGACAACTAGAAGTGGACCAACTGTCAGCCTCAAAATGGCTACCCCAGGCGGTGTGTAGGGGACTGTTTTGGTTCGTCTGGAGCAGACGGTTACTGTAACCCCAACCCTAACCCTAGCGCTAGGGTTAGGGTTGGGGTTAGAGGAAGGCCTGCAAAGTGAATGGGATGGGAGACAACTAGAAGTGGACCAACTGTCAGCCTCAAAATGGCTACCCCAGGCGGTGTGTAGGGGACTGTTTTGGTTCGTCTGGAGCAGACGGTTACTGTAACCCTGACCCTAACCCTAGCGCTAGGGTTAGGGTTGGGGTTAGAGGAAGGCCTGCAAAGTGAATGGGATGGGAGACAACTAGAAGTGGACCAACTGTCAGCCTCAAAATGGCTACCCCAGGCGGTGTGTAGGGGACTGTTTTGGTTCGTCTGGAGCAGACGGTTACTGTAACCCCAACCCTAACCCTAGCGCTAGGGTTAGGGTTGGGGTTAGAGGAAGGCCTGCAAAGTGAATGGGATGGGAGACAACTAGAAGTGGACCAACTGTCAGCCTCAAAATGGCTACCCCAGGCGGTGTGTAGGGGACTGTTTTGGTTCGTCTGGAGCAGACGGTTACTGTAACCCTAACCCTAACCCTAGCGCTAGGGTTAGGGTTGGGGTTAGAGGAAGGCCTGCAAAGTGAATGGGATGGGAGACAACTAGAAGTGGACCAACTGTCAGCCTCAAAATGGCTACCCCAGGCGGTGTGTAGGGGACTGTTTTGGTTCGTCTGGAGCAGACGGTTACTGTAACCCCAACCCTAACCCTAGCGCTAGGGTTAGGGTTGGGGTTAGAGGAAGGCCTGCAAAGTGAATGGGATGGGAGACAACTAGAAGTGGACCAACTGTCAGCCTCAAAATGGCTACCCCAGGCGGTGTGTAGGGGACTGTTTTGGTTCGTCTGGAGCAGACGGTTACTGTAACCCCAACCCTAACCCTAGCGCTAGGGTTAGGGTTGGGGTTAGAGGAAGGCCTGCAAAGTGAATGGGATGGGAGACAACTAGAAGTGGACCAACTGTCAGCCTCAAAATGGCTACCCCAGGCGGTGTGTAGGGGACTGTTTTGGTTCGTCTGGAGCAGACGGTTACTGTAACCCCAACCCTAACCCTAGCGCTAGGGTTAGGGTTGGGGTTAGAGGAAGGCCTGCAAAGTGAATGGGATGGGAGACAACTAGAAGTGGACCAACGGTCAGCCTCAAAATGGCTCCTCCAGGAGGGGTGTAGGGGACTGTTTTGGTTCGTCTGGAGCCCACAGTTATCATGACCCTAACCCTAGCGCTAGGGTTTGGATTGGGGTTAGGGTTAGAGGAAGGCCTGCAAAGTGAATGGGATGGGAGACAACTAGAAGTGGACCAACTGTCAGCCTCAAAATGGCTACCCCAGGCGGTGTGTAGGGGACTGTTTTGGTTCGTCTGGAGCAGACGGTTACTGTAACCCCAACCCTAACCCTAGCGCTAGGGTTAGGGTTGGGGTTAGAGGAAGGCCTGCAAAGTGAATGGGATGGGAGACAACTAGAAGTGGACCAACTGTCAGCCTCAAAATGGCTACCCCAGGCGGTGTGTAGGGGACTGTTTTGGTTCGTCTGGAGCAGACGGTTACTGTAACCCCAACCCTAACCCTAGCGCTAGGGTTAGGGTTGGGGTTAGAGGAAGGCCTGCAAAGTGAATGGGATGGGAGACAACTAGAAGTGGACCAACTGTCAGCCTCAAAATGGCTACCCCAGGCGGTGTGTAGGGGACTGTTTTGGTTCGTCTGGAGCAGACGGTTACTGTAACCCCAACCCTAACCCTAGCGCTAGGGTTAGGGTTGGGGTTAGAGGAAGGCCTGCAAAGTGAATGGGATGGGAGACAACTAGAAGTGGACCAACTGTCAGCCTCAAAATGGCTACCCCAGGCGGTGTGTAGGGGACTGTTTTGGTTCGTCTGGAGCAGACGGTTACTGTAACCCCAACCCTAACCCTAGCGCTAGGGTTAGGGTTGGGGTTAGAGGAAGGCCTGCAAAGTGAATGGGATGGGAGACAACTAGAAGTGGACCAACTGTCAGCCTCAAAATGGCTACCCCAGGCGGTGTGTAGGGGACTGTTTTGGTTCGTCTGGAGCAGACGGTTACTGTAACCCCAACCCTAACCCTAGCGCTAGGGTTAGGGTTGGGGTTAGAGGAAGGCCTGCAAAGTGAATGGGATGGGAGACAACTAGAAGTGGACCAACTGTCAGCCTCAAAATGGCTACCCCAGGCGGTGTGTAGGGGACTGTTTTGGTTCGTCTGGAGCAGACGGTTACTGTAACCCCAACCCTAACCCTAGCGCTAGGGTTAGGGTTGGGGTTAGAGGAAGGCCTGCAAAGTGAATGGGATGGGAGACAACTAGAAGTGGACCAACTGTCAGCCTCAAAATGGCTACCCCAGGCGGTGTGTAGGGGACTGTTTTGGTTCGTCTGGAGCAGACGGTTACTGTAACCCCAACCCTAACCCTAGCGCTAGGGTTAGGGTTGGGGTTAGAGGAAGGCCTGCAAAGTGAATGGGATGGGAGACAACTAGAAGTGGACCAACTGTCAGCCTCAAAATGGCTACCCCAGGCGGTGTGTAGGGGACTGTTTTGGTTCGTCTGGAGCAGACGGTTACTGTAACCCCAACCCTAACCCTAGCGCTAGGGTTAGGGTTGGGGTTAGAGGAAGGCCTGCAAAGTGAATGGGATGGGAGACAACTAGAAGTGGACCAACTGTCAGCCTCAAAATGGCTACCCCAGGCGGTGTGTAGGGGACTGTTTTGGTTCGTCTGGAGCAGACGGTTACTGTAACCCCAACCCTAACCCTAGCGCTAGGGTTAGGGTTGGGGTTAGAGGAAGGCCTGCAAAGTGAATGGGATGGGAGACAACTAGAAGTGGACCAACGGTCAGCCTCAAAATGGCTCCTCCAGGAGGGGTGTAGGGGACTGTTTTGGTTCGTCTGGAGCCCACAGTTATCATGACCCTAACCCTAGCGCTAGGGTTTGGATTGGGGTTAGGGTTAGAGGAAGGCCTGCAAAGTGAATGGGATGGGAGACAACTAGAAGTGGACCAACTGTCAGCCTCAAAATGGCTACCCCAGGCGGTGTGTAGGGGACTGTTTTGGTTCGTCTGGAGCAGACGGTTACTGTAACCCCAACCCTAACCCTAGCGCTAGGGTTAGGGTTGGGGTTAGAGGAAGGCCTGCAAAGTGAATGGGATGGGAGACAACTAGAAGTGGACCAACTGTCAGCCTCAAAATGGCTACCCCAGGCGGTGTGTAGGGGACTGTTTTGGTTCGTCTGGAGCAGACGGTTACTGTAACCCCAACCCTAACCCTAGCGCTAGGGTTAGGGTTGGGGTTAGAGGAAGGCCTGCAAAGTGAATGGGATGGGAGACAACTAGAAGTGGACCAACTGTCAGCCTCAAAATGGCTACCCCAGGCGGTGTGTAGGGGACTGTTTTGGTTCGTCTGGAGCAGACGGTTACTGTAACCCCAACCCTAACCCTAGCGCTAGGGTTAGGGTTGGGGTTAGAGGAAGGCCTGCAAAGTGAATGGGATGGGAGACAACTAGAAGTGGACCAACGGTCAGCCTCAAAATGGCTCCTCCAGGAGGGGTGTAGGGGACTGTTTTGGTTCGTCTGGAGCCCACAGTTATCATGACCCTAACCCTAGCGCTAGGGTTTGGATTGGGGTTAGGGTTAGAGGAAGGCCTGCAAAGTGAATGGGATGGGAGACAACTAGAAGTGGACCAACTGTCAGCCTCAAAATGGCTACCCCAGGCGGTGTGTAGGGGACTGTTTTGGTTCGTCTGGAGCAGACGGTTACTGTAACCCCAACCCTAACCCTAGCGCTAGGGTTCAGGGTTGGGGTTAGAGGAAGGCCTGCAAAGTGAATGGGATGGGAGACAACTAGAAGTGGACCAACTGTCAGCCTCAAAATGGCTACCCCAGGCGGTGTGTAGGGGACTGTTTTGGTTCGTCTGGAGCAGACGGTTACTGTAACCCCAACCCTAACCCTAGCGCTAGGGTTAGGGTTGGGGTTAGAGGAAGGCCTGCAAAGTGAATGGGATGGGAGACAACTAGAAGTGGACCAACTGTCAGCCTCAAAATGGCTACCCCAGGCGGTGTGTAGGGGACTGTTTTGGTTCGTCTGGAGCAGACGGTTACTGTAACCCCAACCCTAACCCTAGCGCTAGGGTTAGGGTTGGGGTTAGAGGAAGGCCTGCAAAGTGAATGGGATGGGAGACAACTAGAAGTGGACCAACGGTCAGCCTCAAAATGGCTCCTCCAGGAGGGGTGTAGGGGACTGTTTTGGTTCGTCTGGAGCCCACAGTTATCATGACCCTAACCCTAGCGCTAGGGTTTGGATTGGGGTTAGGGTTAGAGGAAGGCCTGCAAAGTGAATGGGATGGGAGACAACTAGAAGTGGACCAACTGTCAGCCTCAAAATGGCTACCCCAGGCGGTGTGTAGGGGACTGTTTTGGTTCGTCTGGAGCAGACGGTTACTGTAACCCCAACCCTAACCCTAGCGCTAGGGTTAGGGTTGGGGTTAGAGGAAGGCCTGCAAAGTGAATGGGATGGGAGACAACTAGAAGTGGACCAACTGTCAGCCTCAAAATGGCTACCCCAGGCGGTGTGTAGGGGACTGTTTTGGTTCGTCTGGAGCAGACGGTTACTGTAACCCCAACCCTAACCCTAGCGCTAGGGTTAGGGTTGGGGTTAGAGGAAGGCCTGCAAAGTGAATGGGATGGGAGACAACTAGAAGTGGACCAACTGTCAGCCTCAAAATGGCTACCCCAGGCGGTGTGTAGGGGACTGTTTTGGTTCGTCTGGAGCAGACGGTTACTGTAACCCCAACCCTAACCCTAGCGCTAGGGTTAGGGTTGGGGTTAGAGGAAGGCCTGCAAAGTGAATGGGATGGGAGACAACTAGAAGTGGACCAACTGTCAGCCTCAAAATGGCTACCCCAGGCGGTGTGTAGGGGACTGTTTTGGTTCGTCTGGAGCAGACGGTTACTGTAACCCCAACCCTAACCCTAGCGCTAGGGTTAGGGTTGGGGTTAGAGGAAGGCCTGCAAAGTGAATGGGATGGGAGACAACTAGAAGTGGACCAACGGTCAGCCTCAAAATGGCTCCTCCAGGAGGGGTGTAGGGGACTGTTTTGGTTCGTCTGGAGCCCACAGTTATCATGACCCTAACCCTAGCGCTAGGGTTTGGATTGGGGTTAGGGTTAGAGGAAGGCCTGCAAAGTGAATGGGATGGGAGACAACTAGAAGTGGACCAACTGTCAGCCTCAAAATGGCTACCCCAGGCGGTGTGTAGGGGACTGTTTTGGTTCGTCTGGAGCAGACGGTTACTGTAACCCCAACCCTAACCCTAGCGCTAGGGTTAGGGTTGGGGTTAGAGGAAGGCCTGCAAAGTGAATGGGATGGGAGACAACTAGAAGTGGACCAACTGTCAGCCTCAAAATGGCTACCCCAGGCGGTGTGTAGGGGACTGTTTTGGTTCGTCTGGAGCAGACGGTTACTGTAACCCCAACCCTAACCCTAGCGCTAGGGTTAGGGTTGGGGTTAGAGGAAGGCCTGCAAAGTGAATGGGATGGGAGACAACTAGAAGTGGACCAACGGTCAGCCTCAAAATGGCTCCTCCAGGAGGGGTGTAGGGGACTGTTTTGGTTCGTCTGGAGCCCACAGTTATCATGACCCTAACCCTAGCGCTAGGGTTTGGATTGGGGTTAGGGTTAGAGGAAGGCCTGCAAAGTGAATGGGATGGGAGACAACTAGAAGTGGACCAACTGTCAGCCTCAAAATGGCTACCCCAGGCGGTGTGTAGGGGACTGTTTTGGTTCGTCTGGAGCCCACAGTTATCATGACCCTAACCCTAGCGCTAGGGTTTGGATTGGGGTTAGGGTTAGAGGAAGGCCTGCAAAGTGAATGGGATGGGAGACAACTAGAAGTGGACCAACTGTCAGCCTCAAAATGGCTACCCCAGGCGGTGTGTAGGGGACTGTTTTGGTTCGTCTGGAGCAGACGGTTACTGTAACCCCAACCCTAACCCTAGCGCTAGGGTTAGGGTTGGGGTTAGAGGAAGGCCTGCAAAGTGAATGGGATGGGAGACAACTAGAAGTGGACCAACTGTCAGCCTCAAAATGGCTACCCCAGGCGGTGTGTAGGGGACTGTTTTGGTTCGTCTGGAGCAGACGGTTACTGTAACCCTAACCCTAACCCTAGCGCTAGGGTTAGGGTTGGGGTTAGAGGAAGGCCTGCAAAGTGAATGGGATGGGAGACAACTAGAAGTGGACCAACGGTCAGCCTCAAAATGGCTCCTCCAGGAGGGGTGTAGGGGACTGTTTTGGTTCGTCTGGAGCCCACAGTTATCATGACCCTAACCCTAGCGCTAGGGTTTGGATTGGGGTTAGGGTTAGAGGAAGGCCTGCAAAGTGAATGGGATGGGAGACAACTAGAAGTGGACCAACTGTCAGCCTCAAAATGGCTACCCCAGGCGGTGTGTAGGGGACTGTTTTGGTTCGTCTGGAGCAGACGGTTACTGTAACCTCAACCCTAACCCTAGCGCTAGGGTTAGGGTTGGGGTTAGAGGAAGGCCTGCAAAGTGAATGGGATGGGAGACAACTAGAAGTGGACCAACTGTCAGCCTCAAAATGGCTACCCCAGGCGGTGTGTAGGGGACTGTTTTGGTTCGTCTGGAGCAGACGGTTACTGTAACCCTAACCCTAACCCTAGCGCTAGGGTTAGGGTTGGGGTTAGAGGAAGGCCTGCAAAGTGAATGGGATGGGAGACAACTAGAAGTGGACCAACTGTCAGCCTCAAAATGGCTACCCCAGGCGGTGTGTAGGGGACTGTTTTGGTTCGTCTGGAGCAGACGGTTACTGTAACCCCAACCCTAACCCTAGCGCTAGGGTTAGGGTTGGGGTTAGAGGAAGGCCTGCAAAGTGAATGGGATGGGAGACAACTAGAAGTGGACCAACTGTCAGCCTCAAAATGGCTACCCCAGGCGGTGTGTAGGGGACTGTTTTGGTTCGTCTGGAGCAGACGGTTACTGTAACCCTAACCCTAACCCTAGCGCTAGGGTTAGGGTTGGGGTTAGAGGAAGGCCTGCAAAGTGAATGGGATGGGAGACAACTAGAAGTGGACCAACTGTCAGCCTCAAAATGGCTACCCCAGGCGGTGTGTAGGGGACTGTTTTGGTTCGTCTGGAGCAGACGGTTACTGTAACCCCAACCCTAACCCTAGCGCTAGGGTTAGGGTTGGGGTTAGAGGGAAGGCCTGCAAAGTGAATGGGATGGGAGACAACTAGAAGTGGACCAACTGTCAGCCTCAAAATGGCTACCCCAGGCGGTGTGTAGGGGACTGTTTTGGTTCGTCTGGAGCCCACAGTTATCATGACCCCAACCCTAACCCTAGCGCTAGGGTTAGGGTTGGGGTTAGAGGAAGGCCTGCAAAGTGAATGGGATGGGAGACAACTAGAAGTGGACCAACGGTCAGCCTCAAAATGGCTCCTCCAGGAGGGGTGTAGGGGACTGTTTTGGTTCGTCTGGAGCCCACAGTTATCATGACCCTAACCCTAAGCGTAGGGTTAGGGTTGGGGTTACAGCAACCGTTGCCGCGCTCCAGACGAACCAAAACAGTCCCCTACACACCGCCTGGGGGTAGCCATTTTGAGGCTGACAGTTGGTCCACTTCTAGTTGTCTCCCATCCCATTCACTTTGCAGGCCTTCCTCTAACCCTAACCCCAATCCAAACCCTAGCGCTAGGGTTAGGGTCATGAGTAACTGTGGGCTCCAGACGAACCAAAACAGTCCCCTACACCCCTCCTGGAGGAGCCATTTTGAGGCTGACCGTTGGTCCACTTCTAGTTGTCTCCCATCCCATTCACTTTGCAGGCCTTCCTTAACCCCAACCCTAACCCTAGCGCTAGGGTTAGGGTTGGGGTTACAGTAACCGTCTGCTCCAGACGAACCAAAACAGTCCCCTACACACCGCCTGGGGTAGCCATTTTGAGGCTGACAGTTGGTCCACTTCTAGTTGTCTCCCATCCCATTCACTTTGCAGGCCTTCCTCTAACCCTAACCCCAATCCAAACCCTAGCGCTAGGGTTAGGGTTCATGAGTAACCGTCTGCTCCAGACGAACCAAAACAGTCCCCTACACACCGCCTGGAGGTAGCCATTTTGAGGCTGACAGTTGGTCCACTTCTAGTTGTCTCCCATCCCATTCACTTTGCAGGCCTTCCTCTAACCCCAACCCTAACCCTAGCGCTAGGGTTAGGGTTAGGGTTACAGTAACCGTCTGCTCCAGACGAACCAAAACAGTCCCCTACACACCGCCTGGGGTAGCCATTTTGAGGCTGACAGTTGGTCCACTTCTAGTTGTCTCCCATCCCATTCACTTTGCAGGCCTTCCTCTAACCCCAACCCTAACCCTAGCGCTAGGGTTAGGGTTGAGGTTACAGTAACCGTCTGCTCCAGACGAACCAAAACAGTCCCCTACACACCGCCTGGGGTAGCCATTTTGAGGCTGACAGTTGGTCCACTTCTAGTTGTCTCCCATCCCATTCACTTTGCAGGCCTTCCTCTAACCCCAACCCTAACCCTAGCGCTAGGGTTAGGGTTGGGGTTACAGTAACCGTCTGCTCCAGACGAACCAAAACAGTCCCCTACACACCGCCTGGGGTAGCCATTTTGAGGCTGACAGTTGGTCCACTTCTAGTTGTCTCCCATCCCATTCACTTTGCAGGCCTTCCTCTAACCCTAACCCCAATCCAAACCCTAGCGCTAGGGTTAGGGTCATGATAACTGTGGGCTCCAGACGAACCAAAACAGTCCCCTACACCCCTCCTGGAGGAGCCATTTTGAGGCTGACCGTTGGTCCACTTCTAGTTGTCTCCCATCCCATTCACTTTGCAGGCCTTCCTCTAACCCCAACCCTAACCCTAGCGCTAGGGTTAGGGTTGGGGTTACAGTAACCGTCTGCTCCAGACGAACCAAAACAGTCCCCTACACACCGCCTGGGGTAGCCATTTTGAGGCTGACAGTTGGTCCACTTCTAGTTGTCTCCCATCCCATTCACTTTGCAGGCCTTCCTCTAACCCCAACCCTAACCCTAGCGCTAGGGTTAGGGTTAGGGTTACAGTAACCGTCTGCTCCAGACGAACCAAAACAGTCCCCTACACACCGCCTGGGGTAGCCATTTTGAGGCTGACAGTTGGTCCACTTCTAGTTGTCTCCCATCCCATTCACTTTGCAGGCCTTCCTCTAACCCCAACCCTAACCCTAGCGCTAGGGTTAGGGTTGGGGTTACAGTAACCGTCTGCTCCAGACGAACCAAAACAGTCCCCTACACACCGCCTGGGGTAGCCATTTTGAGGCTGACAGTTGGTCCACTTCTAGTTGTCTCCCATCCCATTCACTTTGCAGGCCTTCCTCTAACC
This sequence comes from Lagodon rhomboides, assembly GCA_039737535.1. Classification (NCBI taxonomy): domain Eukaryota; kingdom Metazoa; phylum Chordata; class Actinopteri; order Spariformes; family Sparidae; genus Lagodon; species Lagodon rhomboides. Next base: position 38,938 of record JBBNBP010000667.1, read on the forward strand.
CTAACCCCAATCCAAACCCTAGCGCTAGGGTTAGGGTCATGATAACTGTGGGCTCCAGACGAACCAAAACAGTCCCCTACACACCGCCTGGGGTAACCATTTTGAGGCTGACCGTTGGTCCACTTCTAGTTGTCTCCCATCCCATTCACTTTGCAGGCCTTCCTCTAACCCCAACCCTAACCCTAGCGCTAGGGTTAGGGTTAGGGTTACAGTAACCGTCTGCTCCAGACGAACCAAAACAGTCCCCTACACACCGCCTGGGGTAACCATTTTGAGGCTGACAGTTGGTCCACTTCTAGTTGTCTCCCATCCCATTCACTTTGCAGGCCTTCCTCTAACCCCAACCCTAACCCTAGCGCTAGGGTTAGGGTTGGGGTTACAGTAACCGTCTGCTCCAGACGAACCAAAACAGTCCCCTACACACCGCCTGGGGTAGCCATTTTGAGGCTGACAGTTGGTCCACTTCTAGTTGTCTCCCATCCCATTCACTTTGCAGGCCTTCCTCTAACCCTAACCCCAATCCAAACCCTAGCGCTAGGGTTAGGGTCAGGTGATGCAACTGTGGGCTCCAGACGAACCAAAACAGTCCCCTACACACCGCCTGGGGTAGCCATTTTGAGGCTGACAGTTGGTCCACTTCTAGTTGTCTCCCATCCCATTCACTTTGCAGGCCTTCCTCTAACCCCAACCCTAACCCTAACGCTAGGGTTAGGGTTAGGGTTATGCAGTAACCGTCTGCTCCAGACGAACCAAAACAGTCCCCTACACACCGCCTGGGGTAGCCATTTTGAGGCTGACAGTTGGTCCACTTCTAGTTGTCTCCCATCCCATTCACTTTGCAGGCCTTCCTCTAACCCCAACCCTAACCCTAGCGCTAGGGTTCAGGGTTGGGGTTACAGTAACCGTCTGCTCCAGACGAACCAAAACAGTCCCCTACACACCGCCTGGGGTAGCCATTTTGAGGCTGACAGTTGGTCCACTTCTAGTTGTCTCCCATCCATTCACTTTGCAGGCCTTCCTCTAACCCCAACCCTAACCCTAGCGCTAGGGTTCAGGGTTAGGGTTACAGTAACCGTCTGCTCCAGACGAACCAAAACAGTCCCCTACACACCGCCTGGGGTAGCCATTTTGAGGCTGACAGTTGGTCCACTTCTAGTTGTCTCCCATCCCATTCACTTTGCAGGCCTTCCTCTAACCCTAACCCCAATCCAAACCCTAGCGCTAGGGTTAGGGTCAGTGCAGTAACCGTCTGCTCCAGACGAACCAAAACAGTCCCCTACACCCCGCCTGGGGTAGCCATTTTGAGGCTGACAGTTGGTCCACTTCTAGTTGTCTCCCATCCCATTCACTTTGCAGGCCTTCCTCTAACCCCAACCCCAATCCAAACCCTAGCGCTAGGGTTAGGGTCATGAGTAACCGTCGGCTCCAGACGAACCAAAACAGTCCCCTACACCCCTCCTGGAGGAGCCATTTTGAGGCTGACCGTTGGTCCACTTCTAGTTGTCTCCCATCCCATTCACTTTGCAGGCCTTCCTCTAACCCCAACCCTAACCCTAGCGCTAGGGTTAGGGTTGGGGTTACAGTAACCGTCTGCTCCAGACGAACCAAAACAGTCCCCTACACACCGCCTGGGGTAGCCATTTTGAGGCTGACAGTTGGTCCACTTCTAGTTGTCTCCCATCCCATTCACTTTGCAGGCCTTCCTCTAACCCTAACCAGCGCTAGGGTTAGGGTTGGGGTTACAGTAACCGTCTGCTCCAGACGAACCAAAACAGTCCCCTACACACCGCCTGGGGTAGCCATTTTGAGGCTGACAGTTGGTCCACTTCTAGTTGTCTCCCATCCCATTCACTTTGCAGGCCTTCCTCTAACCCCAACCCTAACCCTAGCGCTAGGGTTAGGGTTGGGGTTACAGTAACCGTCTGCTCCAGACGAACCAAAACAGTCCCCTACACACCGCCTGGGGTAGCCATTTTGAGGCTGACAGTTGGTCCACTTCTAGTTGTCTCCCATCCCATTCACTTTGCAGGCCTTCCTCTAACCCCAACCCTAACCCTAGCGCTAGGGTTAGGGTTGGGGTTACAGTAACCGTCTGCTCCAGACGAACCAAAACAGTCCCCTACACACCGCCTGGGGTAGCCATTTTGAGGCTGACAGTTGGTCCACTTCTAGTTGTCTCCCATCCCATTCACTTTGCAGGCCTTCCTCTAACCCTAACCCCAATCCAAACCCTAGCGCTAGGGTTAGGGTCATGATAACTGTGGGCTCCAGACGAACCAAAACAGTCCCCTACACCCCTCCTGGAGGAGCCATTTTGAGGCTGACCGTTGGTCCACTTCTAGTTGTCTCCCATCCCATTCACTTTGCAGGCCTTCCTCTAACCCCAACCCTAACCCTAGCGCTAGGGTTAGGGTTGGGGTTACAGTAACCGTCTGCTCCAGACGAACCAAAACAGTCCCCTACACACCGCCTGGGGTAGCCATTTTGAGGCTGACAGTTGGTCCACTTCTAGTTGTCTCCCATCCCATTCACTTTGCAGGCCTTCCTCTAACCCCAACCCTAACCCTAGCGCTAGGGTTAGGGTTAGGGTTACAGTAACCGTCTGCTCCAGACGAACCAAAACAGTCCCCTACACACCGCCTGGGGTAGCCATTTTGAGGCTGACAGTTGGTCCACTTCTAGTTGTCTCCCATCCCATTCACTTTGCAGGCCTTCCTCTAACCCCAACCCTAACCCTAGCGCTAGGGTTAGGGTTGGGGTTACAGTAACCGTCTGCTCCAGACGAACCAAAACAGTCCCCTACACACCGCCTGGGGTAGCCATTTTGAGGCTGACAGTTGGTCCACTTCTAGTTGTCTCCCATCCCATTCACTTTGCAGGCCTTCCTCTAACCCTAACCCCAATCCAAACCCTAGCGCTAGGGTTAGGGTCATGATAACTGTGGGCTCCAGACGAACCAAAACAGTCCCCTACACCCCTCCTGGAGGAGCCATTTTGAGGCTGACCGTTGGTCCACTTCTAGTTGTCTCCCATCCCATTCACTTTGCAGGCCTTCCTCTAACCCCAACCCTAACCCTAGCGCTAGGGTTAGGGTTGGGGTTACAGTAACCGTCTGCTCCAGACGAACCAAAACAGTCCCCTACACACCGCCTGGGGTAGCCATTTTGAGGCTGACAGTTGGTCCACTTCTAGTTGTCTCCCATCCCATTCACTTTGCAGGCCTTCCTCTAACCCCAACCCTAACCCTAGCGCTAGGGTTAGGGTTGGGGTTACAGTAACCGTCTGCTCCAGACGAACCAAAACAGTCCCCTACACACCGCCTGGGGTAGCCATTTTGAGGCTGACAGTTGGTCCACTTCTAGTTGTCTCCCATCCCATTCACTTTGCAGGCCTTCCTCTAACCCCAACCCTAACCCTAGCGCTAGGGTTAGGGTTGGGGTTACAGTAACCGTCTGCTCCAGACGAACCAAAACAGTCCCCTACACACCGCCTGGGGTAGCCATTTTGAGGCTGACAGTTGGTCCACTTCTAGTTGTCTCCCATCCCATTCACTTTGCAGGCCTTCCTCTAACCCTAACCCCAATCCAAACCCTAGCGCTAGGGTTAGGGTCATGATAACTGTGGGCTCCAGACGAACCAAAACAGTCCCCTACACCCCTCCTGGAGGAGCCATTTTGAGGCTGACCGTTGGTCCACTTCTAGTTGTCTCCCATCCCATTCACTTTGCAGGCCTTCCTCTAACCCCAACCCTAACCCTAGCGCTAGGGTTAGGGTTGGGGTTACAGTAACCGTCTGCTCCAGACGAACCAAAACAGTCCCCTACACACCGCCTGGGGTAGCCATTTTGAGGCTGACAGTTGGTCCACTTCTAGTTGTCTCCCATCCCATTCACTTTGCAGGCCTTCCTCTAACCCCAACCCTAACCCTAGCGCTAGGGTTAGGGTTGGGGTTACAGTAACCGTCTGCTCCAGACGAACCAAAACAGTCCCCTACACACCGCCTGGGGTAGCCATTTTGAGGCTGACAGTTGGTCCACTTCTAGTTGTCTCCCATCCCATTCACTTTGCAGGCCTTCCTCTAACCCCAACCCTAACCCTAGCGCTAGGGTTAGGGTTGGGGTTACAGTAACCGTCTGCTCCAGACGAACCAAAACAGTCCCCTACACACCGCCTGGGGTAGCCATTTTGAGGCTGACAGTTGGTCCACTTCTAGTTGTCTCCCATCCCATTCACTTTGCAGGCCTTCCTCTAACCCCAACCCTAACCCTAGCGCTAGGGTTAGGGTTGGGGTTACAGTAACCGTCTGCTCCAGACGAACCAAAACAGTCCCCTACACACCGCCTGGGGTAGCCATTTTGAGGCTGACAGTTGGTCCACTTCTAGTTGTCTCCCATCCCATTCACTTTGCAGGCCTTCCTCTAACCCCAACCCTAACCCTAGCGCTAGGGTTAGGGTTGGGGTTACAGTAACCGTCTGCTCCAGACGAACCAAAACAGTCCCCTACACACCGCCTGGGGTAGCCATTTTGAGGCTGACAGTTGGTCCACTTCTAGTTGTCTCCCATCCCATTCACTTTGCAGGCCTTCCTCTAACCCCAACCCTAACCCTAGCGCTAGGGTTAGGGTTGGGGTTACAGTAACCGTCTGCTCCAGACGAACCAAAACAGTCCCCTACACACCGCCTGGGGTAGCCATTTTGAGGCTGACAGTTGGTCCACTTCTAGTTGTCTCCCATCCCATTCACTTTGCAGGCCTTCCTCTAACCCCAACCCTAACCCTAGCGCTAGGGTTAGGGTTGGGGTTACAGTAACCGTCTGCTCCAGACGAACCAAAACAGTCCCCTACACACCGCCTGGGGTAGCCATTTTGAGGCTGACAGTTGGTCCACTTCTAGTTGTCTCCCATCCCATTCACTTTGCAGGCCTTCCTCTAACCCCAACCCTAACCCTAGCGCTAGGGTTAGGGTTGGGGTTACAGTAACCGTCTGCTCCAGACGAACCAAAACAGTCCCCTACACACCGCCTGGGGTAGCCATTTTGAGGCTGACAGTTGGTCCACTTCTAGTTGTCTCCCATCCCATTCACTTTGCAGGCCTTCCTCTAACCCCAACCCTAACCCTAGCGCTAGGGTTAGGGTTGGGGTTACAGTAACCGTCTGCTCCAGACGAACCAAAACAGTCCCCTACACACCGCCTGGGGTAGCCATTTTGAGGCTGACAGTTGGTCCACTTCTAGTTGTCTCCCATCCCATTCACTTTGCAGGCCTTCCTCTAACCCTAACCCCAATCCAAACCCTAGCGCTAGGGTTAGGGTCATGATAACTGTGGGCTCCAGACGAACCAAAACAGTCCCCTACACCCCTCCTGGAGGAGCCATTTTGAGGCTGACCGTTGGTCCACTTCTAGTTGTCTCCCATCCCATTCACTTTGCAGGCCTTCCTCTAACCCCAACCCTAACCCTAGCGCTAGGGTTAGGGTTGGGGTTACAGTAACCGTCTGCTCCAGACGAACCAAAACAGTCCCCTACACACCGCCTGGGGTAGCCATTTTGAGGCTGACAGTTGGTCCACTTCTAGTTGTCTCCCATCCCATTCACTTTGCAGGCCTTCCTCTAACCCCAACCCTAACCCTAGCGCTAGGGTTAGGGTTGGGGTTACAGTAACCGTCTGCTCCAGACGAACCAAAACAGTCCCCTACACACCGCCTGGGGTAGCCATTTTGAGGCTGACAGTTGGTCCACTTCTAGTTGTCTCCCATCCCATTCACTTTGCAGGCCTTCCTCTAACCCCAACCCTAACCCTAGCGCTAGGGTTAGGGTTGGGGTTACAGTAACCGTCTGCTCCAGACGAACCAAAACAGTCCCCTACACACCGCCTGGGGTAGCCATTTTGAGGCTGACAGTTGGTCCACTTCTAGTTGTCTCCCATCCCATTCACTTTGCAGGCCTTCCTCTAACCCCAACCCTAACCCTAGCGCTAGGGTTAGGGTTAGGGTTACAGTAACCGTCTGCTCCAGACGAACCAAAACAGTCCCCTACACACCGCCTGGGGTAGCCATTTTGAGGCTGACAGTTGGTCCACTTCTAGTTGTCTCCCATCCCATTCACTTTGCAGGCCTTCCTCTAACCCCAACCCTAACCCTAGCGCTAGGGTTAGGGTTGGGGTTACAGTAACCGTCTGCTCCAGACGAACCAAAACAGTCCCCTACACACCGCCTGGGGTAGCCATTTTGAGGCTGACAGTTGGTCCACTTCTAGTTGTCTCCCATCCCATTCACTTTGCAGGCCTTCCTCTAACCCCAACCCTAACCCTAGCGCTAGGGTTAGGGTCAGGGTTACAGTAACCGTCTGCTCCAGACGAACCAAAACAGTCCCCTACACACCGCCTGGGGTAGCCATTTTGAGGCTGACAGTTGGTCCACTTCTAGTTGTCTCCCATCCCATTCACTTTGCAGGCCTTCCTCTAACCCCAACCCTAACCCTAGCGCTAGGGTTCAGGGTTGGGGTTACAGTAACCGTCTGCTCCAGACGAACCAAAACAGTCCCCTACACACCGCCTGGGGTAGCCATTTTGAGGCTGACAGTTGGTCCACTTCTAGTTGTCTCCCATCCCATTCACTTTGCAGGCCTTCCTCTAACCCCAACCCTAACCCTAGCGCTAAGGTTAGGGTTGGGGTTACAGTAACCGTCTGCTCCAGACGAACCAAAACAGTCCCCTACACACCGCCTGGGGTAGCCATTTTGAGGCTGACAGTTGGTCCACTTCTAGTTGTCTCCCATCCCATTCACTTTGCAGGCCTTCCTCTAACCCCAACCCTAACCCTAGCGCTAGGGTTAGGGTTGGGGTTACAGTAACCGTCTGCTCCAGACGAACCAAAACAGTCCCCTACACACCGCCTGGGGTAGCCATTTTGAGGCTGACAGTTGGTCCACTTCTAGTTGTCTCCCATCCCATTCACTTTGCAGGCCTTCCTCTAACCCTAACCCCAATCCAAACCCTAGCGCTAGGGTTAGGGTCATGATAACTGTGGGCTCCAGACGAACCAAAACAGTCCCCTACACCCCTCCTGGAGGAGCCATTTTGAGGCTGACCGTTGGTCCACTTCTAGTTGTCTCCCATCCCATTCACTTTGCAGGCCTTCCTCTAACCCCAACCCTAACCCTAGCGCTAGGGTTAGGGTTGGGGTTACAGTAACCGTCTGCTCCAGACGAACCAAAACAGTCCCCTACACACCGCCTGGGGTAGCCATTTTGAGGCTGACAGTTGGTCCACTTCTAGTTGTCTCCCATCCCATTCACTTTGCAGGCCTTCCTCTAACCCCAACCCTAACCCTAGCGCTAGGGTTAGGGTTAGGGTTACAGTAACCGTCTGCTCCAGACGAACCAAAACAGTCCCCTACACACCGCCTGGGGTAGCCATTTTGAGGCTGACAGTTGGTCCACTTCTAGTTGTCTCCCATCCCATTCACTTTGCAGGCCTTCCTCTAACCCCAACCCTAACCCTAGCGCTAGGGTTAGGGTTAGGGTTACAGTAACCGTCTGCTCCAGACGAACCAAAACAGTCCCCTACACACCGCCTGGGGTAGCCATTTTGAGGCTGACAGTTGGTCCACTTCTAGTTGTCTCCCATCCCATTCACTTTGCAGGCCTTCCTCTAACCCCAACCCTAACCCTAGCGCTAGGGTTCAGGGTTGGGGTTACAGTAACCGTCTGCTCCAGACGAACCAAAACAGTCCCCTACACACCGCCTGGGGTAGCCATTTTGAGGCTGACAGTTGGTCCACTTCTAGTTGTCTCCCATCCCATTCACTTTGCAGGCCTTCCTCTAACCCCAACCCTAACCCTAGCGCTAGGGTTAGGGTTGGGGTTACAGTAACCGTCTGCTCCAGACGAACCAAAACAGTCCCCTACACACCGCCTGGGGTAGCCATTTTGAGGCTGACAGTTGGTCCACTTCTAGTTGTCTCCCATCCCATTCACTTTGCAGGCCTTCCTCTAACCCCAACCCTAACCCTAGCGCTAGGGTTAGGGTTGAGGTTACAGTAACCGTCTGCTCCAGACGAACCAAAACAGTCCCCTACACACCGCCTGGGGTAGCCATTTTGAGGCTGACAGTTGGTCCACTTCTAGTTGTCTCCCATCCCATTCACTTTGCAGGCCTTCCTCTAACCCCAACCCTAACCCTAGCGCTAGGGTTAGGGTTGGGGTTACAGTAACCGTCTGCTCCAGACGAACCAAAACAGTCCCCTACACACCGCCTGGGGTAGCCATTTTGAGGCTGACAGTTGGTCCACTTCTAGTTGTCTCCCATCCCATTCACTTTGCAGGCCTTCCTCTAACCCCAACCCTAACCCTAGCGCTAGGGTTAGGGTTGGGGTTACAGTAACCGTCTGCTCCAGACGAACCAAAACAGTCCCCTACACACCGCCTGGGGTAGCCATTTTGAGGCTGACAGTTGGTCCACTTCTAGTTGTCTCCCATCCCATTCACTTTGCAGGCCTTCCTCTAACCCCAACCCTAACCCTAGCGCTAGGGTTAGGGTTGGGGTTACAGTAACCGTCTGCTCCAGACGAACCAAAACAGTCCCCTACACACCGCCTGGGGTAGCCATTTTGAGGCTGACAGTTGGTCCACTTCTAGTTGTCTCCCATCCCATTCACTTTGCAGGCCTTCCTCTAACCCCAACCCTAACCCTAGCGCTAGGGTTAGGGTTGGGGTTACAGTAACCGTCTGCTCCAGACGAACCAAAACAGTCCCCTACACACCGCCTGGGGTAGCCATTTTGAGGCTGACAGTTGGTCCACTTCTAGTTGTCTCCCATCCCATTCACTTTGCAGGCCTTCCTCTAACCCCAACCCTAACCCTAGCGCTAGGGTTAGGGTTGGGGTTACAGTAACCGTCTGCTCCAGACGAACCAAAACAGTCCCCTACACACCGCCTGGGGTAGCCATTTTGAGGCTGACAGTTGGTCCACTTCTAGTTGTCTCCCATCCCATTCACTTTGCAGGCCTTCCTCTAACCCTAACCCCAATCCAAACCCTAGCGCTAGGGTTAGGGTCATGATAACTGTGGGCTCCAGACGAACCAAAACAGTCCCCTACACCCCTCCTGGAGGAGCCATTTTGAGGCTGACCGTTGGTCCACTTCTAGTTGTCTCCCATCCCATTCACTTTGCAGGCCTTCCTCTAACCCCAACCCTAACCCTAGCGCTAGGGTTAGGGTTGGGGTTACAGTAACCGTCTGCTCCAGACGAACCAAAACAGTCCCCTACACACCGCCTGGGGTAGCCATTTTGAGGCTGACAGTTGGTCCACTTCTAGTTGTCTCCCATCCCATTCACTTTGCAGGCCTTCCTCTAACCCCAACCCTAACCCTAGCGCTAGGGTTAGGGTTGGGGTTACAGTAACCGTCTGCTCCAGACGAACCAAAACAGTCCCCTACACACCGCCTGGGGTAGCCATTTTGACCTCCTCCTCATCTTCCTGCTCCAGACGAACCAAAACAGTCCCCTACACACCGCCTGGGGTAGCCATTTTGAGGCTGACAGTTGGTCCACTTCTAGTTGTCTCCCATCCCATTCACTTTGCAGGCCTTCCTCTAACCCCAACCCTAACCCTAGCGCTAGGGTTAGGGTTGGGGTTACAGTAACCGTCTGCTCCAGACGAACCAAAACAGTCCCCTACACACCGCCTGGGGTAGCCATTTTGAGGCTGACAGTTGGTCCACTTCTAGTTGTCTCCCATCCCATTCACTTTGCAGGCCTTCCTCTAACCCCAACCCTAACCCTAGCGCTAGGGTTAGGGTTGGGGTTACAGTAACCGTCTGCTCCAGACGAACCAAAACAGTCCCCTACACCCCTCCTGGAGGAGCCATTTTGAGGCTGACCGTTGGTCCACTTCTAGTTGTCTCCCATCCCATTCACTTTGCAGGCCTTCCTCTAACCCCAACCCTAACCCTAGCGCTAGGGTTAGGGTTGGGGTTACAGTAACCGTCTGCTCCAGACGAACCAAAACAGTCCCCTACACACCGCCTGGGGTAGCCATTTTGAGGCTGACAGTTGGTCCACTTCTAGTTGTCTCCCATCCCATTCACTTTGCAGGCCTTCCTCTAACCCTAACCCCAATCCAAACCCTAGCGCTAGGGTTAGGGTCATGATAACTGTGGGCTCCAGACGAACCAAAACAGTCCCCTACACCCCTCCTGGAGGAGCCATTTTGAGGCTGACCGTTGGTCCACTTCTAGTTGTCTCCCATCCCATTCACTTTGCAGGCCTTCCTCTAACCCCAACCCTAACCCTAGCGCTAGGGTTAGGGTTGGGGTTACAGTAACCGTCTGCTCCAGACGAACCAAAACAGTCCCCTACACACCGCCTGGGGTAGCCATTTTGAGGCTGACAGTTGGTCCACTTCTAGTTGTCTCCCATCCCATTCACTTTGCAGGCCTTCCTCTAACCCCAACCCTAACCCTAGCGCTAGGGTTAGGGTTGGGGTTACAGTAACCGTCTGCTCCAGACGAACCAAAACAGTCCCCTACACACCGCCTGGGGTAGCCATTTTGACCTCCTCCTCATCTTCCTGCTCCAGACGAACCAAAACAGTCCCCTACACACCGCCTGGGGTAGCCATTTTGAGGCTGACAGTTGGTCCACTTCTAGTTGTCTCCCATCCCATTCACTTTGCAGGCCTTCCTCTAACCCCAACCCTAACCCTAGCGCTAGGGTTAGGGTTGGGGTTACAGTAACCGTCTGCTCCAGACGAACCAAAACAGTCCCCTACACACCGCCTGGGGTAGCCATTTTGAGGCTGACAGTTGGTCCACTTCTAGTTGTCTCCCATCCCATTCACTTTGCAGGCCTTCCTCTAACCCCAACCCTAACCCTAGCGCTAGGGTTAGGGTTGGGGTTACAGTAACCGTCTGCTCCAGACGAACCAAAACAGTCCCCTACACACCGCCTGGGGTAGCCATTTTGAGGCTGACAGTTGGTCCACTTCTAGTTGTCTCCCATCCCATTCACTTTGCAGGCCTTCCTCTAACCCCAACCCTAACCCTAGCGCTAGGGTTAGGGTTGGGGTTACAGTAACCGTCTGCTCCAGACGAACCAAAACAGTCCCCTACACACCGCCTGGGGTAGCCATTTTGAGGCTGACAGTTGGTCCACTTCTAGTTGTCTCCCATCCCATTCACTTTGCAGGCCTTCCTCTAACCCCAACCCTAACCCTAGCGCTAGGGTTAGGGTTGGGGTTACAGTAACCGTCTGCTCCAGACGAACCAAAACAGTCCCCTACACACCGCCTGGGGTAGCCATTTTGAGGCTGACAGTTGGTCCACTTCTAGTTGTCTCCCATCCCATTCACTTTGCAGGCCTTCCTCTAACCCTAACCCCAATCCAAACCCTAGCGCTAGGGTTAGGGTCATGATAACTGTGGGCTCCAGACGAACCAAAACAGTCCCCTACACCCCTCCTGGAGGAGCCATTTTGAGGCTGACCGTTGGTCCACTTCTAGTTGTCTCCCATCCCATTCACTTTGCAGGCCTTCCTCTAACCCCAACCCTAACCCTAGCGCTAGGGTTAGGGTTGGGGTTACAGTAACCGTCTGCTCCAGACGAACCAAAACAGTCCCCTACACACCGCCTGGGGTAGCCATTTTGAGGCTGACAGTTGGTCCACTTCTAGTTGTCTCCCATCCCATTCACTTTGCAGGCCTTCCTCTAACCCCAACCCTAACCCTAGCGCTAGGGTTAGGGTTGGGGTTACAGTAACCGTCTGCTCCAGACGAACCAAAACAGTCCCCTACACACCGCCTGGGGTAGCCATTTTGACCTCCTCCTCATCTTCCTGCTCCAGACGAACCAAAACAGTCCCCTACACACCGCCTGGGGTAGCCATTTTGAGGCTGACAGTTGGTCCACTTCTAGTTGTCTCCCATCCCATTCACTTTGCAGGCCTTCCTCTAACCCCAACCCTAACCCTAGCGCTAGGGTTAGGGTTGGGGTTACAGTAACCGTCTGCTCCAGACGAACCAAAACAGTCCCCTACACACCGCCTGGGGTAGCCATTTTGAGGCTGACAGTTGGTCCACTTCTAGTTGTCTCCCATCCCATTCACTTTGCAGGCCTTCCTCTAACCCCAACCCTAACCCTAGCGCTAGGGTTAGGGTTGGGGTTACAGTAACCGTCTGCTCCAGACGAACCAAAACAGTCCCCTACACACCGCCTGGGGTAGCCATTTTGAGGCTGACAGTTGGTCCACTTCTAGTTGTCTCCCATCCCATTCACTTTGCAGGCCTTCCTCTCAACCCCAACCCTAACCCTAGCGCTAGGGTTAGGGTTGGGGTTACAGTAACCGTCTGCTCCAGACGAACCAAAACAGTCCCCTACACACCGCCTGGGGTAGCCATTTTGAGGCTGACAGTTGGTCCACTTCTAGTTGTCTCCCATCCCATTCACTTTGCAGGCCTTCCTCTAACCCCAACCCTAACCCTAGCGCTAGGGTTAGGGTTGGGGTTACAGTAACCGTCTGCTCCAGACGAACCAAAACAGTCCCCTACACACCGCCTGGGGTAGCCATTTTGAGGCTGACAGTTGGTCCACTTCTAGTTGTCTCCCATCCCATTCACTTTGCAGGCCTTCCTCTAACCCCAACCCTAACCCTAGCGCTAGGGTTCAGGGTTGGGGTTACAGTAACCGTCTGCTCCAGACGAACCAAAACAGTCCCCTACACACCGCCTGGGGTAGCCATTTTGAGGCTGACAGTTGGTCCACTTCTAGTTGTCTCCCATCCCATTCACTTTGCAGGCCTTCCTCTAACCCCAACCCTAACCCTAGCGCTAGGGTTAGGGTTGGGGTTACAGTAACCGTCTGCTCCAGACGAACCAAAACAGTCCCCTACACACCGCCTGGGGTAGCCATTTTGAGGCTGACAGTTGGTCCACTTCTAGTTGTCTCCCATCCCATTCACTTTGCAGGCCTTCCTCTAACCCTAACCCCAATCCAAACCCTAGCGCTAGGGTTAGGGTCATGATAACTGTGGGCTCCAGACGAACCAAAACAGTCCCCTACACCCCTCCTGGAGGAGCCATTTTGAGGCTGACCGTTGGTCCACTTCTAGTTGTCTCCCATCCCATTCACTTTGCAGGCCTTCCTCTAACCCCAACCCTAACCCTAGCGCTAGGGTTAGGGTTGGGGTTACAGTAACCGTCTGCTCCAGACGAACCAAAACAGTCCCCTACACACCGCCTGGGGTAGCCATTTTGAGGCTGACAGTTGGTCCACTTCTAGTTGTCTCCCATCCCATTCACTTTGCAGGCCTTCCTCTAACCCCAACCCTAACCCTAGCGCTAGGGTTAGGGTTGGGGTTACAGTAACCGTCTGCTCCAGACGAACCAAAACAGTCCCCTACACACCGCCTGGGGTAGCCATTTTGACCTCCTCCTCATCTTCCTGCTCCAGACGAACCAAAACAGTCCCCTACACACCGCCTGGGGTAGCCATTTTGAGGCTGACAGTTGGTCCACTTCTAGTTGTCTCCCATCCCATTCACTTTGCAGGCCTTCCTCTAACCCCAACCCTAACCCTAGCGCTAGGGTTAGGGTTGGGGTTACAGTAACCGTCTGCTCCAGACGAACCAAAACAGTCCCCTACACACCGCCTGGGGTAGCCATTTTGAGGCTGACAGTTGGTCCACTTCTAGTTGTCTCCCATCCCATTCACTTTGCAGGCCTTCCTCTAACCCCAACCCTAACCCTAGCGCTAGGGTTAGGGTTGGGGTTACAGTAACCGTCTGCTCCAGACGAACCAAAACAGTCCCCTACACACCGCCTGGGGTAGCCATTTTGAGGCTGACAGTTGGTCCACTTCTAGTTGTCTCCCATCCCATTCACTTTGCAGGCCTTCCTCTAACCCCAACCCTAACCCTAGCGCTAGGGTTAGGGTTGGGGTTACAGTAACCGTCTGCTCCAGACGAACCAAAACAGTCCCCTACACACCGCCTGGGGTAGCCATTTTGAGGCTGACAGTTGGTCCACTTCTAGTTGTCTCCCATCCCATTCACTTTGCAGGCCTTCCTCTAACCCTAACCCCAATCCAAACCCTAGCGCTAGGGTTAGGGTCATGATAACTGTGGGCTCCAGACGAACCAAAACAGTCCCCTACACCCCTCCTGGAGGAGCCATTTTGAGGCTGACCGTTGGTCCACTTCTAGTTGTCTCCCATCCCATTCACTTTGCAGGCCTTCCTCTAACCCCAACCCTAACCCTAGCGCTAGGGTTAGGGTTGGGGTTACAGTAACCGTCTGCTCCAGACGAACCAAAACAGTCCCCTACACACCGCCTGGGGTAGCCATTTTGAGGCTGACAGTTGGTCCACTTCTAGTTGTCTCCCATCCCATTCACTTTGCAGGCCTTCCTCTAACCCCAACCCTAACCCTAGCGCTAGGGTTAGGGTTGGGGTTACAGTAACCGTCTGCTCCAGACGAACCAAAACAGTCCCCTACACACCGCCTGGGGTAGCCATTTTGACCTCCTCCTCATCTTCCTGCTCCAGACGAACCAAAACAGTCCCCTACACACCGCCTGGGGTAGCCATTTTGAGGCTGACAGTTGGTCCACTTCTAGTTGTCTCCCATCCCATTCACTTTGCAGGCCTTCCTCTAACCCCAACCCTAACCCTAGCGCTAGGGTTAGGGTTGGGGTTACAGTAACCGTCTGCTCCAGACGAACCAAAACAGTCCCCTACACACCGCCTGGGGTAGCCATTTTGAGGCTGACAGTTGGTCCACTTCTAGTTGTCTCCCATCCCATTCACTTTGCAGGCCTTCCTCTAACCCCAACCCTAACCCTAGCGCTAGGGTTAGGGTTGGGGTTACAGTAACCGTCTGCTCCAGACGAACCAAAACAGTCCCCTACACACCGCCTGGGGTAGCCATTTTGAGGCTGACAGTTGGTCCACTTCTAGTTGTCTCCCATCCCATTCACTTTGCAGGCCTTCCTCTAACCCCAACCCTAACCCTAGCGCTAGGGTTAGGGTTGGGGTTACAGTAACCGTCTGCTCCAGACGAACCAAAACAGTCCCCTACACACCGCCTGGGGTAGCCATTTTGAGGCTGACAGTTGGTCCACTTCTAGTTGTCTCCCATCCCATTCACTTTGCAGGCCTTCCTCTAACCCCAACCCTAACCCTAGCGCTAGGGTTAGGGTTGGGGTTACAGTAACCGTCTGCTCCAGACGAACCAAAACAGTCCCCTACACACCGCCTGGGGTAGCCATTTTGAGGCTGACAGTTGGTCCACTTCTAGTTGTCTCCCATCCCATTCACTTTGCAGGCCTTCCTCTAACCCCAACCCTAACCCTAGCGCTAGGGTTAGGGTTGGGGTTACAGTAACCGTCTGCTCCAGACGAACCAAAACAGTCCCCTACACACCGCCTGGGGTAGCCATTTTGAGGCTGACAGTTGGTCCACTTCTAGTTGTCTCCCATCCCATTCACTTTGCAGGCCTTCCTCTAACCCTAACCCCAATCCAAACCCTAGCGCTAGGGTTAGGGTCATGATAACTGTGGGCTCCAGACGAACCAAAACAGTCCCCTACACCCCTCCTGGAGGAGCCATTTTGAGGCTGACCGTTGGTCCACTTCTAGTTGTCTCCCATCCCATTCACTTTGCAGGCCTTCCTCTAACCCCAACCCTAACCCTAGCGCTAGGGTTAGGGTTGGGGTTACAGTAACCGTCTGCTCCAGACGAACCAAAACAGTCCCCTACACACCGCCTGGGGTAGCCATTTTGAGGCTGACAGTTGGTCCACTTCTAGTTGTCTCCCATCCCATTCACTTTGCAGGCCTTCCTCTAACCCCAACCCTAACCCTAGCGCTAGGGTTAGGGTTGGGGTTACAGTAACCGTCTGCTCCAGACGAACCAAAACAGTCCCCTACACACCGCCTGGGGTAGCCATTTTGAGGCTGACAGTTGGTCCACTTCTAGTTGTCTCCCATCCCATTCACTTTGCAGGCCTTCCTCTAACCCCAACCCTAACCCTAGCGCTAGGGTTAGGGTTGGGGTTACAGTAACCGTCTGCTCCAGACGAACCAAAACAGTCCCCTACACACCGCCTGGGGTAGCCATTTTGAGGCTGACAGTTGGTCCACTTCTAGTTGTCTCCCATCCCATTCACTTTGCAGGCCTTCCTCTAACCCCAACCCTAACCCTAGCGCTAGGGTTAGGGTTGGGGTTACAGTAACCGTCTGCTCCAGACGAACCAAAACAGTCCCCTACACACCGCCTGGGGTAGCCATTTTGAGGCTGACAGTTGGTCCACTTCTAGTTGTCTCCCATCCCATTCACTTTGCAGGCCTTCCTCTAACCCTAACCCCAATCCAAACCCTAGCGCTAGGGTTAGGGTCATGATAACTGTGGGCTCCAGACGAACCAAAACAGTCCCCTACACCCCTCCTGGAGGAGCCATTTTGAGGCTGACCGTTGGTCCACTTCTAGTTGTCTCCCATCCCATTCACTTTGCAGGCCTTCCTCTAACCCCAACCCTAACCCTAGCGCTAGGGTTAGGGTTGGGGTTACAGTAACCGTCTGCTCCAGACGAACCAAAACAGTCCCCTACACACCGCCTGGGGTAGCCATTTTGAGGCTGACAGTTGGTCCACTTCTAGTTGTCTCCCATCCCATTCACTTTGCAGGCCTTCCTCTAACCCCAACCCTAACCCTAGCGCTAGGGTTAGGGTTAGGGTTACAGTAACCGTCTGCTCCAGACGAACCAAAACAGTCCCCTACACACCGCCTGGGGTAGCCATTTTGAGGCTGACAGTTGGTCCACTTCTAGTTGTCTCCCATCCCATTCACTTTGCAGGCCTTCCTCTAACCCTAACCCCAATCCAAACCCTAGCGCTAGGGTTAGGGTCATGATAACTGTGGGCTCCAGACGAACCAAAACAGTCCCCTACACCCCTCCTGGAGGAGCCATTTTGAGGCTGACCGTTGGTCCACTTCTAGTTGTCTCCCATCCCATTCACTTTGCAGGCCTTCCTCTAACCCCAACCCTAACCCTAGCGCTAGGGTTAGGGTTGGGGTTACAGTAACCGTCTGCTCCAGACGAACCAAAACAGTCCCCTACACACCGCCTGGGGTAGCCATTTTGAGGCTGACAGTTGGTCCACTTCTAGTTGTCTCCCATCCCATTCACTTTGCAGGCCTTCCTCTAACCCCAACCCTAACCCTAGCGCTAGGGTTAGGGTTGGGGTTACAGTAACCGTCTGCTCCAGACGAACCAAAACAGTCCCCTACACACCGCCTGGGGTAGCCATTTTGAGGCTGACAGTTGGTCCACTTCTAGTTGTCTCCCATCCCATTCACTTTGCAGGCCTTCCTCTAACCCTAACCCCAATCCAAACCCTAGCGCTAGGGTTAGGGTCATGATAACTGTGGGCTCCAGACGAACCAAAACAGTCCCCTACACCCCTCCTGGAGGAGCCATTTTGAGGCTGACCGTTGGTCCACTTCTAGTTGTCTCCCATCCCATTCACTTTGCAGGCCTTCCTCTAACCCCAACCCTAACCCTAGCGCTAGGGTTAGGGTTGGGGTTACAGTAACCGTCTGCTCCAGACGAACCAAAACAGTCCCCTACACACCGCCTGGGGTAGCCATTTTGAGGCTGACAGTTGGTCCACTTCTAGTTGTCTCCCATCCCATTCACTTTGCAGGCCTTCCTCTAACCCCAACCCTAACCCTAGCGCTAGGGTTAGGGTTGGGGTTACAGTAACCGTCTGCTCCAGACGAACCAAAACAGTCCCCTACACACCGCCTGGGGTAGCCATTTTGAGGCTGACAGTTGGTCCACTTCTAGTTGTCTCCCATCCCATTCACTTTGCAGGCCTTCCTCTAACCCCAACCCTAACCCTAGCGCTAGGGTTAGGGTTGGGGTTACAGTAACCGTCTGCTCCAGACGAACCAAAACAGTCCCCTACACACCGCCTGGGGTAGCCATTTTGAGGCTGACAGTTGGTCCACTTCTAGTTGTCTCCCATCCCATTCACTTTGCAGGCCTTCCTCTAACCCTAACCCCAATCCAAACCCTAGCGCTAGGGTTAGGGTCATGATAACTGTGGGCTCCAGACGAACCAAAACAGTCCCCTACACCCCTCCTGGAGGAGCCATTTTGAGGCTGACCGTTGGTCCACTTCTAGTTGTCTCCCATCCCATTCACTTTGCAGGCCTTCCTCTAACCCCAACCCTAACCCTAGCGCTAGGGTTAGGGTTGGGGTTACAGTAACCGTCTGCTCCAGACGAACCAAAACAGTCCCCTACACACCGCCTGGGGTAGCCATTTTGAGGCTGACAGTTGGTCCACTTCTAGTTGTCTCCCATCCCATTCACTTTGCAGGCCTTCCTCTAACCCCAACCCTAACCCTAGCGCTAGGGTTAGGGTTGGGGTTACAGTAACCGTCTGCTCCAGACGAACCAAAACAGTCCCCTACACACCGCCTGGGGTAGCCATTTTGAGGCTGACAGTTGGTCCACTTCTAGTTGTCTCCCATCCCATTCACTTTGCAGGCCTTCCTCTAACCCCAACCCTAACCCTAGCGCTAGGGTTAGGGTTGGGGTTACAGTAACCGTCTGCTCCAGACGAACCAAAACAGTCCCCTACACACCGCCTGGGGTAGCCATTTTGAGGCTGACAGTTGGTCCACTTCTAGTTGTCTCCCATCCCATTCACTTTGCAGGCCTTCCTCTAACCCCAACCCTAACCCTAGCGCTAGGGTTAGGGTTGGGGTTACAGTAACCGTCTGCTCCAGACGAACCAAAACAGTCCCCTACACACCGCCTGGGGTAGCCATTTTGAGGCTGACAGTTGGTCCACTTCTAGTTGTCTCCCATCCCATTCACTTTGCAGGCCTTCCTCTAACCCCAACCCTAACCCTAGCGCTAGGGTTAGGGTTGGGGTTACAGTAACCGTCTGCTCCAGACGAACCAAAACAGTCCCCTACACACCGCCTGGGGTAGCCATTTTGAGGCTGACAGTTGGTCCACTTCTAGTTGTCTCCCATCCCATTCACTTTGCAGGCCTTCCTCTAACCCCAACCCTAACCCTAGCGCTAGGGTTAGGGTTGGGGTTACAGTAACCGTCTGCTCCAGACGAACCAAAACAGTCCCCTACACACCGCCTGGGGTAGCCATTTTGAGGCTGACAGTTGGTCCACTTCTAGTTGTCTCCCATCCCATTCACTTTGCAGGCCTTCCTCTAACCCTAACCCCAATCCAAACCCTAGCGCTAGGGTTAGGGTCATGATAACTGTGGGCTCCAGACGAACCAAAACAGTCCCCTACACCCCTCCTGGAGGAGCCATTTTGAGGCTGACCGTTGGTCCACTTCTAGTTGTCTCCCATCCCATTCACTTTGCAGGCCTTCCTCTAACCCCAACCCTAACCCTAGCGCTAGGGTTAGGGTTGGGGTTACAGTAACCGTCTGCTCCAGACGAACCAAAACAGTCCCCTACACACCGCCTGGGGTAGCCATTTTGAGGCTGACAGTTGGTCCACTTCTAGTTGTCTCCCATCCCATTCACTTTGCAGGCCTTCCTCTAACCCCAACCCTAACCCTAGCGCTAGGGTTAGGGTTGGGGTTACAGTAACCGTCTGCTCCAGACGAACCAAAACAGTCCCCTACACACCGCCTGGGGTAGCCATTTTGAGGCTGACAGTTGGTCCACTTCTAGTTGTCTCCCATCCCATTCACTTTGCAGGCCTTCCTCTAACCCCAACCCTAACCCTAGCGCTAGGGTTAGGGTTGGGGTTACAGTAACCGTCTGCTCCAGACGAACCAAAACAGTCCCCTACACACCGCCTGGGGTAGCCATTTTGAGGCTGACAGTTGGTCCACTTCTAGTTGTCTCCCATCCCATTCACTTTGCAGGCCTTCCTCTAACCCCAACCCTAACCCTAGCGCTAGGGTTAGGGTTGGGGTTACAGTAACCGTCTGCTCCAGACGAACCAAAACAGTCCCCTACACACCGCCTGGGGTAGCCATTTTGAGGCTGACAGTTGGTCCACTTCTAGTTGTCTCCCATCCCATTCACTTTGCAGGCCTTCCTCTAACCCTAACCCCAATCCAAACCCTAGCGCTAGGGTTAGGGTCATGATAACTGTGGGCTCCAGACGAACCAAAACAGTCCCCTACACCCCTCCTGGAGGAGCCATTTTGAGGCTGACCGTTGGTCCACTTCTAGTTGTCTCCCATCCCATTCACTTTGCAGGCCTTCCTCTAACCCCAACCCTAACCCTAGCGCTAGGGTTAGGGTTGGGGTTACAGTAACCGTCTGCTCCAGACGAACCAAAACAGTCCCCTACACACCGCCTGGGGTAGCCATTTTGAGGCTGACAGTTGGTCCACTTCTAGTTGTCTCCCATCCCATTCACTTTGCAGGCCTTCCTCTAACCCCAACCCTAACCCTAGCGCTAGGGTTAGGGTTGGGGTTACAGTAACCGTCTGCTCCAGACGAACCAAAACAGTCCCCTACACACCGCCTGGGGTAGCCATTTTGAGGCTGACAGTTGGTCCACTTCTAGTTGTCTCCCATCCCATTCACTTTGCAGGCCTTCCTCTAACCCTAACCCCAATCCAAACCCTAGCGCTAGGGTTAGGGTCATGATAACTGTGGGCTCCAGACGAACCAAAACAGTCCCCTACACCCCTCCTGGAGGAGCCATTTTGAGGCTGACCGTTGGTCCACTTCTAGTTGTCTCCCATCCCATTCACTTTGCAGGCCTTCCTCTCAACCCCAACCCTAACCCTAGCGCTAGGGTTAGGGTTGGGGTTACAGTAACCGTCTGCTCCAGACGAACCAAAACAGTCCCCTACACACCGCCTGGGGTAGCCATTTTGAGGCTGACAGTTGGTCCACTTCTAGTTGTCTCCCATCCCATTCACTTTGCAGGCCTTCCTCTAACCCCAACCCTAACCCTAGCGCTAGGGTTAGGGTTGGGGTTACAGTAACCGTCTGCTCCAGACGAACCAAAACAGTCCCCTACACACCGCCTGGGGTAGCCATTTTGAGGCTGACAGTTGGTCCACTTCTAGTTGTCTCCCATCCCATTCACTTTGCAGGCCTTCCTCTAACCCCAACCCTAACCCTAGCGCTAGGGTTAGGGTTGGGGTTACAGTAACCGTCTGCTCCAGACGAACCAAAACAGTCCCCTACACACCGCCTGGGGTAGCCATTTTGAGGCTGACAGTTGGTCCACTTCTAGTTGTCTCCCATCCCATTCACTTTGCAGGCCTTCCTCTAACCCTAACCCCAATCCAAACCCTAGCGCTAGGGTTAGGGTCATGATAACTGTGGGCTCCAGACGAACCAAAACAGTCCCCTACACCCCTCCTGGAGGAGCCATTTTGAGGCTGACCGTTGGTCCACTTCTAGTTGTCTCCCATCCCATTCACTTTGCAGGCCTTCCTCTAACCCCAACCCTAACCCTAGCGCTAGGGTTAGGGTTGGGGTTACAGTAACCGTCTGCTCCAGACGAACCAAAACAGTCCCCTACACACCGCCTGGGGTAGCCATTTTGAGGCTGACAGTTGGTCCACTTCTAGTTGTCTCCCATCCCATTCACTTTGCAGGCCTTCCTCTAACCCCAACCCTAACCCTAGCGCTAGGGTTAGGGTTGGGGTTACAGTAACCGTCTGCTCCAGACGAACCAAAACAGTCCCCTACACACCGCCTGGGGTAGCCATTTTGAGGCTGACAGTTGGTCCACTTCTAGTTGTCTCCCATCCCATTCACTTTGCAGGCCTTCCTCTAACCCCAACCCTAACCCTAGCGCTAGGGTTAGGGTTGGGGTTACAGTAACCGTCTGCTCCAGACGAACCAAAACAGTCCCCTACACACCGCCTGGGGTAGCCATTTTGAGGCTGACAGTTGGTCCACTTCTAGTTGTCTCCCATCCCATTCACTTTGCAGGCCTTCCTCTAACCCCAACCCTAACCCTAGCGCTAGGGTTAGGGTTGGGGTTACAGTAACCGTCTGCTCCAGACGAACCAAAACAGTCCCCTACACACCGCCTGGGGTAGCCATTTTGAGGCTGACAGTTGGTCCACTTCTAGTTGTCTCCCATCCCATTCACTTTGCAGGCCTTCCTCTAACCCCAACCCTAACCCTAGCGCTAGGGTTAGGGTTGGGGTTACAGTAACCGTCTGCTCCAGACGAACCAAAACAGTCCCCTACACACCGCCTGGGGTAGCCATTTTGAGGCTGACAGTTGGTCCACTTCTAGTTGTCTCCCATCCCATTCACTTTGCAGGCCTTCCTCTAACCCCAACCCTAACCCTAGCGCTAGGGTTAGGGTTGGGGTTACAGTAACCGTCTGCTCCAGACGAACCAAAACAGTCCCCTACACACCGCCTGGGGTAGCCATTTTGAGGCTGACAGTTGGTCCACTTCTAGTTGTCTCCCATCCCATTCACTTTGCAGGCCTTCCTCTAACCCTAACCCCAATCCAAACCCTAGCGCTAGGGTTAGGGTCATGATAACTGTGGGCTCCAGACGAACCAAAACAGTCCCCTACACCCCTCCTGGAGGAGCCATTTTGAGGCTGACCGTTGGTCCACTTCTAGTTGTCTCCCATCCCATTCACTTTGCAGGCCTTCCTCTAACCCCAACCCTAACCCTAGCGCTAGGGTTAGGGTTGGGGTTACAGTAACCGTCTGCTCCAGACGAACCAAAACAGTCCCCTACACACCGCCTGGGGTAGCCATTTTGAGGCTGACAGTTGGTCCACTTCTAGTTGTCTCCCATCCCATTCACTTTGCAGGCCTTCCTCTAACCCCAACCCTAACCCTAGCGCTAGGGTTAGGGTTGGGGTTACAGTAACCGTCTGCTCCAGACGAACCAAAACAGTCCCCTACACACCGCCTGGGGTAGCCATTTTGAGGCTGACAGTTGGTCCACTTCTAGTTGTCTCCCATCCCATTCACTTTGCAGGCCTTCCTCTAACCCCAACCCTAACCCTAGCGCTAGGGTTAGGGTTGGGGTTACAGTAACCGTCTGCTCCAGACGAACCAAAACAGTCCCCTACACACCGCCTGGGGTAGCCATTTTGAGGCTGACAGTTGGTCCACTTCTAGTTGTCTCCCATCCCATTCACTTTGCAGGCCTTCCTCTAACCCCAACCCTAACCCTAGCGCTAGGGTTAGGGTTGGGGTTACAGTAACCGTCTGCTCCAGACGAACCAAAACAGTCCCCTACACACCGCCTGGGGTAGCCATTTTGAGGCTGACAGTTGGTCCACTTCTAGTTGTCTCCCATCCCATTCACTTTGCAGGCCTTCCTCTAACCCTAACCCCAATCCAAACCCTAGCGCTAGGGTTAGGGTCATGATAACTGTGGGCTCCAGACGAACCAAAACAGTCCCCTACACCCCTCCTGGAGGAGCCATTTTGAGGCTGACCGTTGGTCCACTTCTAGTTGTCTCCCATCCCATTCACTTTGCAGGCCTTCCTCTAACCCCAACCCTAACCCTAGCGCTAGGGTTAGGGTTGGGGTTACAGTAACCGTCTGCTCCAGACGAACCAAAACAGTCCCCTACACACCGCCTGGGGTAGCCATTTTGAGGCTGACAGTTGGTCCACTTCTAGTTGTCTCCCATCCCATTCACTTTGCAGGCCTTCCTCTAACCCAACCTAACCCTAGCGCTAGGGTTAGGGTTGGGGTTACAGTAACCGTCTGCTCCAGACGAACCAAAACAGTCCCCTACACACCGCCTGGGGTAGCCATTTTGAGGCTGACAGTTGGTCCACTTCTAGTTGTCTCCCATCCCATTCACTTTGCAGGCCTTCCTCTAACCCCAACCCTAACCCTAGCGCTAGGGTTAGGGTTGGGGTTACAGTAACCGTCTGCTCCAGACGAACCAAAACAGTCCCCTACACACCGCCTGGGGTAGCCATTTTGAGGCTGACAGTTGGTCCACTTCTAGTTGTCTCCCATCCCATTCACTTTGCAGGCCTTCCTCTAACCCTAACCCCAATCCAAACCCTAGCGCTAGGGTTAGGGTCATGATAACTGTGGGCTCCAGACGAACCAAAACAGTCCCCTACACCCCTCCTGGAGGAGCCATTTTGAGGCTGACCGTTGGTCCACTTCTAGTTGTCTCCCATCCCATTCACTTTGCAGGCCTTCCTCTAACCCCAACCCTAACCCTAGCGCTAGGGTTCAGGGTTGGGGTTACAGTAACCGTCTGCTCCAGACGAACCAAAACAGTCCCCTACACACCGCCTGGGGTAGCCATTTTGAGGCTGACAGTTGGTCCACTTCTAGTTGTCTCCCATCCCATTCACTTTGCAGGCCTTCCTCTAACCCTAAGCGCTAGGGTTAGGGTTGGGGTTACAGTAACCGTCTGCTCCAGACGAACCAAAACAGTCCCCTACACACCGCCTGGGGTAGCCATTTTGAGGCTGACAGTTGGTCCACTTCTAGTTGTCTCCCATCCCATTCACTTTGCAGGCCTTCCTCTAACCCCAACCCTAACCCTAGCGCTAGGGTTAGGGTTGGGGTTACAGTAACCGTCTGCTCCAGACGAACCAAAACAGTCCCCTACACACCGCCTGGGGTAGCCATTTTGAGGCTGACAGTTGGTCCACTTCTAGTTGTCTCCCATCCCATTCACTTTGCAGGCCTTCCTCTAACCCCAACCCTAACCCTAGCGCTAGGGTTAGGGTTGGGGTTACAGTAACCGTCTGCTCCAGACGAACCAAAACAGTCCCCTACACACCGCCTGGGGTAGCCATTTTGAGGCTGACAGTTGGTCCACTTCTAGTTGTCTCCCATCCCATTCACTTTGCAGGCCTTCCTCTAACCCCAACCCTAACCCTAGCGCTAGGGTTAGGGTTGGGGTTACAGTAACCGTCTGCTCCAGACGAACCAAAACAGTCCCCTACACACCGCCTGGGGTAGCCATTTTGAGGCTGACAGTTGGTCCACTTCTAGTTGTCTCCCATCCCATTCACTTTGCAGGCCTTCCTCTAACCCCAACCCTAACCCTAGCGCTAGGGTTAGGGTTGGGGTTACAGTAACCGTCTGCTCCAGACGAACCAAAACAGTCCCCTACACACCGCCTGGGGTAGCCATTTTGAGGCTGACAGTTGGTCCACTTCTAGTTGTCTCCCATCCCATTCACTTTGCAGGCCTTCCTCTAACCCTAACCCCAATCCAAACCCTAGCGCTAGGGTTAGGGTCATGATAACTGTGGGCTCCAGACGAACCAAAACAGTCCCCTACACCCCTCCTGGAGGAGCCATTTTGAGGCTGACCGTTGGTCCACTTCTAGTTGTCTCCCATCCCATTCACTTTGCAGGCCTTCCTCTAACCCCAACCCTAACCCTAGCGCTAGGGTTAGGGTTGGGGTTACAGTAACCGTCTGCTCCAGACGAACCAAAACAGTCCCCTACACACCGCCTGGGGTAGCCATTTTGAGGCTGACAGTTGGTCCACTTCTAGTTGTCTCCCATCCCATTCACTTTGCAGGCCTTCCTCTAACCCCAACCCTAACCCTAGCGCTAGGGTTAGGGTTGGGGTTACAGCAACCGTCTGCTCCAGACGAACCAAAACAGTCCCCTACACACCGCCTGGGGTAGCCATTTTGACCTCCTCCTCATCTTCCTGCTCCAGACGAACCAAAACAGTCCCCTACACACCGCCTGGGGTAGCCATTTTGAGGCTGACAGTTGGTCCACTTCTAGTTGTCTCCCATCCCATTCACTTTGCAGGCCTTCCTCTAACCCCAACCCTAACCCTAGCGCTAGGGTTAGGGTTGGGGTTACAGTAACCGTCTGCTCCAGACGAACCAAAACAGTCCCCTACACACCGCCTGGGGTAGCCATTTTGAGGCTGACAGTTGGTCCACTTCTAGTTGTCTCCCATCCCATTCACTTTGCAGGCCTTCCTCTAACCCCAACCCTAACCCTAGCGCTAGGGTTAGGGTTGGGGTTACAGTAACCGTCTGCTCCAGACGAACCAAAACAGTCCCCTACACACCGCCTGGGGTAGCCATTTTGAGGCTGACAGTTGGTCCACTTCTAGTTGTCTCCCATCCCATTCACTTTGCAGGCCTTCCTCTAACCCCAACCCTAACCCTAGCGCTAGGGTTAGGGTTGGGGTTACAGTAACCGTCTGCTCCAGACGAACCAAAACAGTCCCCTACACACCGCCTGGGGTAGCCATTTTGAGGCTGACAGTTGGTCCACTTCTAGTTGTCTCCCATCCCATTCACTTTGCAGGCCTTCCTCTAACCCTAACCCCAATCCAAACCCTAGCGCTAGGGTTAGGGTCATGATAACTGTGGGCTCCAGACGAACCAAAACAGTCCCCTACACCCCTCCTGGAGGAGCCATTTTGAGGCTGACCGTTGGTCCACTTCTAGTTGTCTCCCATCCCATTCACTTTGCAGGCCTTCCTCTAACCCCAACCCTAACCCTAGCGCTAGGGTTAGGGTTGGGGTTACAGTAACCGTCTGCTCCAGACGAACCAAAACAGTCCCCTACACACCGCCTGGGGTAGCCATTTTGAGGCTGACAGTTGGTCCACTTCTAGTTGTCTCCCATCCCATTCACTTTGCAGGCCTTCCTCTAACCCCAACCCTAACCCTAGCGCTAGGGTTAGGGTTGGGGTTACAGTAACCGTCTGCTCCAGACGAACCAAAACAGTCCCCTACACACCGCCTGGGGTAGCCATTTTGAGGCTGACAGTTGGTCCACTTCTAGTTGTCTCCCATCCCATTCACTTTGCAGGCCTTCCTCTAACCCCAACCCTAACCCTAGCGCTAGGGTTAGGGTTGGGGTTACAGTAACCGTCTGCTCCAGACGAACCAAAACAGTCCCCTACACACCGCCTGGGGTAGCCATTTTGAGGCTGACAGTTGGTCCACTTCTAGTTGTCTCCCATCCCATTCACTTTGCAGGCCTTCCTCTAACCCTAACCCCAATCCAAACCCTAGCGCTAGGGTTAGGGTCATGATAACTGTGGGCTCCAGACGAACCAAAACAGTCCCCTACACCCCTCCTGGAGGAGCCATTTTGAGGCTGACCGTTGGTCCACTTCTAGTTGTCTCCCATCCCATTCACTTTGCAGGCCTTCCTCTAACCCCAACCCTAACCCTAGCGCTAGGGTTAGGGTTGGGGTTACAGTAACCGTCTGCTCCAGACGAACCAAAACAGTCCCCTACACACCGCCTGGGGTAGCCATTTTGAGGCTGACAGTTGGTCCACTTCTAGTTGTCTCCCATCCCATTCACTTTGCAGGCCTTCCTCTAACCCCAACCCTAACCCTAGCGCTAGGGTTCAGGGTTGGGGTTACAGTAACCGTCTGCTCCAGACGAACCAAAACAGTCCCCTACACACCGCCTGGGGTAGCCATTTTGAGGCTGACAGTTGGTCCACTTCTAGTTGTCTCCCATCCCATTCACTTTGCAGGCCTTCCTCTAACCCTAACCCCAATCCAAACCCTAGCGCTAGGGTTAGGGTCATGATAACTGTGGGCTCCAGACGAACCAAAACAGTCCCCTACACCCCTCCTGGAGGAGCCATTTTGAGGCTGACCGTTGGTCCACTTCTAGTTGTCTCCCATCCCATTCACTTTGCAGGCCTTCCTCTAACCCCAACCCTAACCCTAGCGCTAGGGTTAGGGTTAGGGTTACAGTAACCGTCTGCTCCAGACGAACCAAAACAGTCCCCTACACACCGCCTGGGGTAGCCATTTTGAGGCTGACAGTTGGTCCACTTCTAGTTGTCTCCCATCCCATTCACTTTGCAGGCCTTCCTCTAACCCCAACCCTAACCCTAGCGCTAGGGTTAGGGTTGGGGTTACAGTAACCGTCTGCTCCAGACGAACCAAAACAGTCCCCTACACACCGCCTGGGGTAGCCATTTTGAGGCTGACAGTTGGTCCACTTCTAGTTGTCTCCCATCCCATTCACTTTGCAGGCCTTCCTCTAACCCCAACCCTAACCCTAGCGCTAGGGTTAGGGTTGGGGTTACAGTAACCGTCTGCTCCAGACGAACCAAAACAGTCCCCTACACACCGCCTGGGGTAGCCATTTTGAGGCTGACAGTTGGTCCACTTCTAGTTGTCTCCCATCCCATTCACTTTGCAGGCCTTCCTCTAACCCTAACCCCAATCCAAACCCTAGCGCTAGGGTTAGGGTCATGATAACTGTGGGCTCCAGACGAACCAAAACAGTCCCCTACACCCCTCCTGGAGGAGCCATTTTGAGGCTGACCGTTGGTCCACTTCTAGTTGTCTCCCATCCCATTCACTTTGCAGGCCTTCCTCTAACCCCAACCCTAACCCTAGCGCTAGGGTTAGGGTTGGGGTTACAGTAACCGTCTGCTCCAGACGAACCAAAACAGTCCCCTACACACCGCCTGGGGTAGCCATTTTGAGGCTGACAGTTGGTCCACTTCTAGTTGTCTCCCATCCCATTCACTTTGCAGGCCTTCCTCTAACCCCAACCCTAACCCTAGCGCTAGGGTTAGGGTTGGGGTTACAGTAACCGTCTGCTCCAGACGAACCAAAACAGTCCCCTACACACCGCCTGGGGTAGCCATTTTGAG
Organism: Lagodon rhomboides; assembly: GCA_039737535.1. Classification (NCBI taxonomy): domain Eukaryota; kingdom Metazoa; phylum Chordata; class Actinopteri; order Spariformes; family Sparidae; genus Lagodon; species Lagodon rhomboides. The sequence goes on from JBBNBP010000667.1 coordinate 67,523, forward strand.
GCTGACAGTTGGTCCACTTCTAGTTGTCTCCCATCCCATTCACTTTGCAGGCCTTCCTCTAACCCTAACCCCAATCCAAACCCTAGCGCTAGGGTTAGGGTCATGATAACTGTGGGCTCCAGACGAACCAAAACAGTCCCCTACACCCCTCCTGGAGGAGCCATTTTGAGGCTGACCGTTGGTCCACTTCTAGTTGTCTCCCATCCCATTCACTTTGCAGGCCTTCCTCTAACCCCAACCCTAACCCTAGCGCTAGGGTTAGGGTTGGGGTTACAGTAACCGTCTGCTCCAGACGAACCAAAACAGTCCCCTACACACCGCCTGGGGTAGCCATTTTGAGGCTGACAGTTGGTCCACTTCTAGTTGTCTCCCATCCCATTCACTTTGCAGGCCTTCCTCTAACCCCAACCCTAACCCTAGCGCTAGGGTTAGGGTTGGGGTTACAGTAACCGTCTGCTCCAGACGAACCAAAACAGTCCCCTACACACCGCCTGGGGTAGCCATTTTGAGGCTGACAGTTGGTCCACTTCTAGTTGTCTCCCATCCCATTCACTTTGCAGGCCTTCCTCTAACCCCAACCCTAACCCTAGCGCTAGGGTTAGGGTTGGGGTTACAGTAACCGTCTGCTCCAGACGAACCAAAACAGTCCCCTACACACCGCCTGGGGTAGCCATTTTGAGGCTGACAGTTGGTCCACTTCTAGTTGTCTCCCATCCCATTCACTTTGCAGGCCTTCCTCTAACCCCAACCCTAACCCTAGCGCTAGGGTTAGGGTTGGGGTTACAGTAACCGTCTGCTCCAGACGAACCAAAACAGTCCCCTACACACCGCCTGGGGTAGCCATTTTGAGGCTGACAGTTGGTCCACTTCTAGTTGTCTCCCATCCCATTCACTTTGCAGGCCTTCCTCTAACCCCAACCCTAACCCTAGCGCTAGGGTTAGGGTTGGGGTTACAGTAACCGTCTGCTCCAGACGAACCAAAACAGTCCCCTACACACCGCCTGGGGTAGCCATTTTGAGGCTGACAGTTGGTCCACTTCTAGTTGTCTCCCATCCCATTCACTTTGCAGGCCTTCCTCTAACCCTAACCCCAATCCAAACCCTAGCGCTAGGGTTAGGGTCATGATAACTGTGGGCTCCAGACGAACCAAAACAGTCCCCTACACCCCTCCTGGAGGAGCCATTTTGAGGCTGACCGTTGGTCCACTTCTAGTTGTCTCCCATCCCATTCACTTTGCAGGCCTTCCTCTAACCCCAACCCTAACCCTAGCGCTAGGGTTAGGGTTGGGGTTACAGTAACCGTCTGCTCCAGACGAACCAAAACAGTCCCCTACACACCGCCTGGGGTAGCCATTTTGAGGCTGACAGTTGGTCCACTTCTAGTTGTCTCCCATCCCATTCACTTTGCAGGCCTTCCTCTAACCCCAACCCTAACCCTAGCGCTAGGGTTAGGGTTGGGGTTACAGTAACCGTCTGCTCCAGACGAACCAAAACAGTCCCCTACACACCGCCTGGGGTAGCCATTTTGAGGCTGACAGTTGGTCCACTTCTAGTTGTCTCCCATCCCATTCACTTTGCAGGCCTTCCTCTAACCCCAACCCTAACCCTAGCGCTAGGGTTAGGGTTGGGGTTACAGTAACCGTCTGCTCCAGACGAACCAAAACAGTCCCCTACACACCGCCTGGGGTAGCCATTTTGAGGCTGACAGTTGGTCCACTTCTAGTTGTCTCCCATCCCATTCACTTTGCAGGCCTTCCTCTAACCCTAACCCCAATCCAAACCCTAGCGCTAGGGTTAGGGTCATGATAACTGTGGGCTCCAGACGAACCAAAACAGTCCCCTACACCCCTCCTGGAGGAGCCATTTTGAGGCTGACCGTTGGTCCACTTCTAGTTGTCTCCCATCCCATTCACTTTGCAGGCCTTCCTCTAACCCCAACCCTAACCCTAGCGCTAGGGTTAGGGTTGGGGTTACAGTAACCGTCTGCTCCAGACGAACCAAAACAGTCCCCTACACACCGCCTGGGGTAGCCATTTTGAGGCTGACAGTTGGTCCACTTCTAGTTGTCTCCCATCCCATTCACTTTGCAGGCCTTCCTCTAACCCTAGCGCTAGGGTTAGGGTTGGGGTTACAGTAACCGTCTGCTCCAGACGAACCAAAACAGTCCCCTACACACCGCCTGGGGTAGCCATTTTGAGGCTGACAGTTGGTCCACTTCTAGTTGTCTCCCATCCCATTCACTTTGCAGGCCTTCCTCTAACCCCAACCCTAACCCTAGCGCTAGGGTTAGGGTTGGGGTTACAGTAACCGTCTGCTCCAGACGAACCAAAACAGTCCCCTACACACCGCCTGGGGTAGCCATTTTGAGGCTGACAGTTGGTCCACTTCTAGTTGTCTCCCATCCCATTCACTTTGCAGGCCTTCCTCTAACCCTAACCCCAATCCAAACCCTAGCGCTAGGGTTAGGGTCATGATAACTGTGGGCTCCAGACGAACCAAAACAGTCCCCTACACCCCTCCTGGAGGAGCCATTTTGAGGCTGACCGTTGGTCCACTTCTAGTTGTCTCCCATCCCATTCACTTTGCAGGCCTTCCTCTAACCCCAACCCTAACCCTAGCGCTAGGGTTAGGGTTGGGGTTACAGTAACCGTCTGCTCCAGACGAACCAAAACAGTCCCCTACACACCGCCTGGGGTAGCCATTTTGAGGCTGACAGTTGGTCCACTTCTAGTTGTCTCCCATCCCATTCACTTTGCAGGCCTTCCTCTAACCCTAGCGCTAGGGTTAGGGTTGGGGTTACAGTAACCGTCTGCTCCAGACGAACCAAAACAGTCCCCTACACACCGCCTGGGGTAGCCATTTTGAGGCTGACAGTTGGTCCACTTCTAGTTGTCTCCCATCCCATTCACTTTGCAGGCCTTCCTCTAACCCCAACCCTAACCCTAGCGCTAGGGTTAGGGTTGGGGTTACAGTAACCGTCTGCTCCAGACGAACCAAAACAGTCCCCTACACACCGCCTGGGGTAGCCATTTTGAGGCTGACAGTTGGTCCACTTCTAGTTGTCTCCCATCCCATTCACTTTGCAGGCCTTCCTCTAACCCCAACCCTAACCCTAGCGCTAGGGTTAGGGTTGGGGTTACAGTAACCGTCTGCTCCAGACGAACCAAAACAGTCCCCTACACACCGCCTGGGGTAGCCATTTTGAGGCTGACAGTTGGTCCACTTCTAGTTGTCTCCCATCCCATTCACTTTGCAGGCCTTCCTCTAACCCCAACCCTAACCCTAGCGCTAGGGTTAGGGTTGGGGTTACAGTAACCGTCTGCTCCAGACGAACCAAAACAGTCCCCTACACACCGCCTGGGGTAGCCATTTTGAGGCTGACAGTTGGTCCACTTCTAGTTGTCTCCCATCCCATTCACTTTGCAGGCCTTCCTCTAACCCCAACCCTAACCCTAGCGCTAGGGTTAGGGTTGGGGTTACAGTAACCGTCTGCTCCAGACGAACCAAAACAGTCCCCTACACACCGCCTGGGGTAGCCATTTTGAGGCTGACAGTTGGTCCACTTCTAGTTGTCTCCCATCCCATTCACTTTGCAGGCCTTCCTCTAACCCTAACCCCAATCCAAACCCTAGCGCTAGGGTTAGGGTCATGATAACTGTGGGCTCCAGACGAACCAAAACAGTCCCCTACACCCCTCCTGGAGGAGCCATTTTGAGGCTGACCGTTGGTCCACTTCTAGTTGTCTCCCATCCCATTCACTTTGCAGGCCTTCCTCTAACCCCAACCCTAACCCTAGCGCTAGGGTTAGGGTTGGGGTTACAGTAACCGTCTGCTCCAGACGAACCAAAACAGTCCCCTACACACCGCCTGGGGTAGCCATTTTGAGGCTGACAGTTGGTCCACTTCTAGTTGTCTCCCATCCCATTCACTTTGCAGGCCTTCCTCTAACCCCAACCCTAACCCTAGCGCTAGGGTTAGGGTTGGGGTTACAGTAACCGTCTGCTCCAGACGAACCAAAACAGTCCCCTACACACCGCCTGGGGTAGCCATTTTGACCTCCTCCTCATCTTCCTGCTCCAGACGAACCAAAACAGTCCCCTACACACCGCCTGGGGTAGCCATTTTGAGGCTGACAGTTGGTCCACTTCTAGTTGTCTCCCATCCCATTCACTTTGCAGGCCTTCCTCTAACCCCAACCCTAACCCTAGCGCTAGGGTTAGGGTTGGGGTTACAGTAACCGTCTGCTCCAGACGAACCAAAACAGTCCCCTACACACCGCCTGGGGTAGCCATTTTGAGGCTGACAGTTGGTCCACTTCTAGTTGTCTCCCATCCCATTCACTTTGCAGGCCTTCCTCTAACCCCAACCCTAACCCTAGCGCTAGGGTTAGGGTTGGGGTTACAGTAACCGTCTGCTCCAGACGAACCAAAACAGTCCCCTACACACCGCCTGGGGTAGCCATTTTGAGGCTGACAGTTGGTCCACTTCTAGTTGTCTCCCATCCCATTCACTTTGCAGGCCTTCCTCTAACCCCAACCCTAACCCTAGCGCTAGGGTTAGGGTTGGGGTTACAGTAACCGTCTGCTCCAGACGAACCAAAACAGTCCCCTACACACCGCCTGGGGTAGCCATTTTGAGGCTGACAGTTGGTCCACTTCTAGTTGTCTCCCATCCCATTCACTTTGCAGGCCTTCCTCTAACCCCAACCCTAACCCTAGGGTTAGGGTTGGGGTTACAGTAACCGTCTGCTCCAGACGAACCAAAACAGTCCCCTACACACCGCCTGGGGTAGCCATTTTGAGGCTGACAGTTGGTCCACTTCTAGTTGTCTCCCATCCCATTCACTTTGCAGGCCTTCCTCTAACCCCAACCCTAACCCTAGCGCTAGGGTTAGGGTTGGGGTTACAGTAACCGTCTGCTCCAGACGAACCAAAACAGTCCCCTACACACCGCCTGGGGTAGCCATTTTGAGGCTGACAGTTGGTCCACTTCTAGTTGTCTCCCATCCCATTCACTTTGCAGGCCTTCCTCTAACCCCAACCCTAACCCTAGCGCTAGGGTTAGGGTTGGGGTTACAGTAACCGTCTGCTCCAGACGAACCAAAACAGTCCCCTACACACCGCCTGGGGTAGCCATTTTGAGGCTGACAGTTGGTCCACTTCTAGTTGTCTCCCATCCCATTCACTTTGCAGGCCTTCCTCTAACCCCAACCCTAACCCTAGCGCTAGGGTTAGGGTTGGGGTTACAGTAACCGTCTGCTCCAGACGAACCAAAACAGTCCCCTACACACCGCCTGGGGTAGCCATTTTGAGGCTGACAGTTGGTCCACTTCTAGTTGTCTCCCATCCCATTCACTTTGCAGGCCTTCCTCTAACCCCAACCCTAACCCTAGCGCTAGGGTTAGGGTTGGGGTTACAGTAACCGTCTGCTCCAGACGAACCAAAACAGTCCCCTACACACCGCCTGGGGTAGCCATTTTGAGGCTGACAGTTGGTCCACTTCTAGTTGTCTCCCATCCCATTCACTTTGCAGGCCTTCCTCTAACCCCAACCCTAACCCTAGCGCTAGGGTTAGGGTTGGGGTTACAGTAACCGTCTGCTCCAGACGAACCAAAACAGTCCCCTACACACCGCCTGGGGTAGCCATTTTGAGGCTGACAGTTGGTCCACTTCTAGTTGTCTCCCATCCCATTCACTTTGCAGGCCTTCCTCTAACCCCAACCCTAACCCTAGCGCTAAGGTTAGGGTTGGGGTTACAGTAACCGTCTGCTCCAGACGAACCAAAACAGTCCCCTACACACCGCCTGGGGTAGCCATTTTGAGGCTGACAGTTGGTCCACTTCTAGTTGTCTCCCATCCCATTCACTTTGCAGGCCTTCCTCTAACCCTAACCCCAATCCAAACCCTAGCGCTAGGGTTAGGGTCATGATAACTGTGGGCTCCAGACGAACCAAAACAGTCCCCTACACCCCTCCTGGAGGAGCCATTTTGAGGCTGACCGTTGGTCCACTTCTAGTTGTCTCCCATCCCATTCACTTTGCAGGCCTTCCTCTAACCCCAACCCTAACCCTAGCGCTAGGGTTAGGGTTGGGGTTACAGTAACCGTCTGCTCCAGACGAACCAAAACAGTCCCCTACACACCGCCTGGGGTAGCCATTTTGAGGCTGACAGTTGGTCCACTTCTAGTTGTCTCCCATCCCATTCACTTTGCAGGCCTTCCTCTAACCCCAACCCTAACCCTAGCGCTAGGGTTAGGGTTGGGGTTACAGTAACCGTCTGCTCCAGACGAACCAAAACAGTCCCCTACACACCGCCTGGGGTAGCCATTTTGAGGCTGACAGTTGGTCCACTTCTAGTTGTCTCCCATCCCATTCACTTTGCAGGCCTTCCTCTAACCCCAACCCTAACCCTAGCGCTAGGGTTAGGGTTGGGGTTACAGTAACCGTCTGCTCCAGACGAACCAAAACAGTCCCCTACACACCGCCTGGGGTAGCCATTTTGAGGCTGACAGTTGGTCCACTTCTAGTTGTCTCCCATCCCATTCACTTTGCAGGCCTTCCTCTAACCCCAACCCTAACCCTAGCGCTAGGGTTAGGGTTGGGGTTACAGTAACCGTCTGCTCCAGACGAACCAAAACAGTCCCCTACACACCGCCTGGGGTAGCCATTTTGAGGCTGACAGTTGGTCCACTTCTAGTTGTCTCCCATCCCATTCACTTTGCAGGCCTTCCTCTAACCCCAACCCTAACCCTAGCGCTAGGGTTAGGGTTGGGGTTACAGTAACCGTCTGCTCCAGACGAACCAAAACAGTCCCCTACACACCGCCTGGGGTAGCCATTTTGAGGCTGACAGTTGGTCCACTTCTAGTTGTCTCCCATCCCATTCACTTTGCAGGCCTTCCTCTAACCCCAACCCTAACCCTAGCGCTAGGGTTAGGGTTGGGGTTACAGTAACCGTCTGCTCCAGACGAACCAAAACAGTCCCCTACACACCGCCTGGGGTAGCCATTTTGAGGCTGACAGTTGGTCCACTTCTAGTTGTCTCCCATCCCATTCACTTTGCAGGCCTTCCTCTAACCCCAACCCTAACCCTAGCGCTAGGGTTAGGGTTGGGGTTACAGTAACCGTCTGCTCCAGACGAACCAAAACAGTCCCCTACACACCGCCTGGGGTAGCCATTTTGAGGCTGACAGTTGGTCCACTTCTAGTTGTCTCCCATCCCATTCACTTTGCAGGCCTTCCTCTAACCCCAACCCTAACCCTAGCGCTAGGGTTAGGGTTGGGGTTACAGTAACCGTCTGCTCCAGACGAACCAAAACAGTCCCCTACACACCGCCTGGGGTAGCCATTTTGAGGCTGACAGTTGGTCCACTTCTAGTTGTCTCCCATCCCATTCACTTTGCAGGCCTTCCTCTAACCCCAACCCTAACCCTAGCGCTAGGGTTAGGGTTGGGGTTACAGTAACCGTCTGCTCCAGACGAACCAAAACAGTCCCCTACACACCGCCTGGGGTAGCCATTTTGAGGCTGACAGTTGGTCCACTTCTAGTTGTCTCCCATCCCATTCACTTTGCAGGCCTTCCTCTAACCCTAACCCCAATCCAAACCCTAGCGCTAGGGTTAGGGTCATGATAACTGTGGGCTCCAGACGAACCAAAACAGTCCCCTACACCCCTCCTGGAGGAGCCATTTTGAGGCTGACCGTTGGTCCACTTCTAGTTGTCTCCCATCCCATTCACTTTGCAGGCCTTCCTCTAACCCCAACCCTAACCCTAGCGCTAGGGTTAGGGTTGGGGTTACAGTAACCGTCTGCTCCAGACGAACCAAAACAGTCCCCTACACACCGCCTGGGGTAGCCATTTTGAGGCTGACAGTTGGTCCACTTCTAGTTGTCTCCCATCCCATTCACTTTGCAGGCCTTCCTCTAACCCCAACCCTAACCCTAGCGCTAGGGTTAGGGTTGGGGTTACAGTAACCGTCTGCTCCAGACGAACCAAAACAGTCCCCTACACACCGCCTGGGGTAGCCATTTTGACCTCCTCCTCATCTTCCTGCTCCAGACGAACCAAAACAGTCCCCTACACACCGCCTGGGGTAGCCATTTTGAGGCTGACAGTTGGTCCACTTCTAGTTGTCTCCCATCCCATTCACTTTGCAGGCCTTCCTCTAACCCTAACCCCAATCCAAACCCTAGCGCTAGGGTTAGGGTCATGATAACTGTGGGCTCCAGACGAACCAAAACAGTCCCCTACACCCCTCCTGGAGGAGCCATTTTGAGGCTGACCGTTGGTCCACTTCTAGTTGTCTCCCATCCCATTCACTTTGCAGGCCTTCCTCTAACCCTAACCCCAATCCAAACCCTAGCGCTAGGGTTAGGGTCATGATAACTGTGGGCTCCAGACGAACCAAAACAGTCCCCTACACCCCTCCTGGAGGAGCCATTTTGAGGCTGACCGTTGGTCCACTTCTAGTTGTCTCCCATCCCATTCACTTTGCAGGCCTTCCTCTAACCCCAACCCTAACCCTAGCGCTAGGGTTAGGGTTGGGGTTACAGTAACCGTCTGCTCCAGACGAACCAAAACAGTCCCCTACACACCGCCTGGGGTAGCCATTTTGAGGCTGACAGTTGGTCCACTTCTAGTTGTCTCCCATCCCATTCACTTTGCAGGCCTTCCTCTAACCCCAACCCTAACCCTAGCGCTAGGGTTAGGGTTGGGGTTACAGTAACCGTCTGCTCCAGACGAACCAAAACAGTCCCCTACACACCGCCTGGGGTAGCCATTTTGACCTCCTCCTCATCTTCCTGCTCCAGACGAACCAAAACAGTCCCCTACACACCGCCTGGGGTAGCCATTTTGAGGCTGACAGTTGGTCCACTTCTAGTTGTCTCCCATCCCATTCACTTTGCAGGCCTTCCTCTAACCCCAACCCTAACCCTAGCGCTAGGGTTAGGGTTGGGGTTACAGTAACCGTCTGCTCCAGACGAACCAAAACAGTCCCCTACACACCGCCTGGGGTAGCCATTTTGAGGCTGACAGTTGGTCCACTTCTAGTTGTCTCCCATCCCATTCACTTTGCAGGCCTTCCTCTAACCCCAACCCTAACCCTAGCGCTAGGGTTAGGGTTGGGGTTACAGTAACCGTCTGCTCCAGACGAACCAAAACAGTCCCCTACACACCGCCTGGGGTAGCCATTTTGAGGCTGACAGTTGGTCCACTTCTAGTTGTCTCCCATCCCATTCACTTTGCAGGCCTTCCTCTAACCCCAACCCTAACCCTAGCGCTAGGGTTAGGGTTGGGGTTACAGTAACCGTCTGCTCCAGACGAACCAAAACAGTCCCCTACACACCGCCTGGGGTAGCCATTTTGAGGCTGACAGTTGGTCCACTTCTAGTTGTCTCCCATCCCATTCACTTTGCAGGCCTTCCTCTAACCCCAACCCTAACCCTAGCGCTAGGGTTAGGGTTGGGGTTACAGTAACCGTCTGCTCCAGACGAACCAAAACAGTCCCCTACACACCGCCTGGGGTAGCCATTTTGAGGCTGACAGTTGGTCCACTTCTAGTTGTCTCCCATCCCATTCACTTTGCAGGCCTTCCTCTAACCCCAACCCTAACCCTAGCGCTAGGGTTAGGGTTGGGGTTACAGTAACCGTCTGCTCCAGACGAACCAAAACAGTCCCCTACACACCGCCTGGGGTAGCCATTTTGAGGCTGACAGTTGGTCCACTTCTAGTTGTCTCCCATCCCATTCACTTTGCAGGCCTTCCTCTAACCCCAACCCTAACCCTAGCGCTAGGGTTAGGGTTGGGGTTACAGTAACCGTCTGCTCCAGACGAACCAAAACAGTCCCCTACACACCGCCTGGGGTAGCCATTTTGAGGCTGACAGTTGGTCCACTTCTAGTTGTCTCCCATCCCATTCACTTTGCAGGCCTTCCTCTAACCCCAACCCTAACCCTAGCGCTAGGGTTAGGGTTGGGGTTACAGTAACCGTCTGCTCCAGACGAACCAAAACAGTCCCCTACACACCGCCTGGGGTAGCCATTTTGAGGCTGACAGTTGGTCCACTTCTAGTTGTCTCCCATCCCATTCACTTTGCAGGCCTTCCTCTAACCCCAACCCTAACCCTAGCGCTAGGGTTCAGGGTTGGGGTTACAGTAACCGTCTGCTCCAGACGAACCAAAACAGTCCCCTACACACCGCCTGGGGTAGCCATTTTGAGGCTGACAGTTGGTCCACTTCTAGTTGTCTCCCATCCCATTCACTTTGCAGGCCTTCCTCTAACCCTAACCCCAATCCAAACCCTAGCGCTAGGGTTAGGGTCATGATAACTGTGGGCTCCAGACGAACCAAAACAGTCCCCTACACCCCTCCTGGAGGAGCCATTTTGAGGCTGACCGTTGGTCCACTTCTAGTTGTCTCCCATCCCATTCACTTTGCAGGCCTTCCTCTAACCCCAACCCTAACCCTAGCGCTAGGGTTAGGGTTGGGGTTACAGTAACCGTCTGCTCCAGACGAACCAAAACAGTCCCCTACACACCGCCTGGGGTAGCCATTTTGAGGCTGACAGTTGGTCCACTTCTAGTTGTCTCCCATCCCATTCACTTTGCAGGCCTTCCTCTAACCCCAACCCTAACCCTAGCGCTAGGGTTAGGGTTGGGGTTACAGTAACCGTCTGCTCCAGACGAACCAAAACAGTCCCCTACACACCGCCTGGGGTAGCCATTTTGACCTCCTCCTCATCTTCCTGCTCCAGACGAACCAAAACAGTCCCCTACACACCGCCTGGGGTAGCCATTTTGAGGCTGACAGTTGGTCCACTTCTAGTTGTCTCCCATCCCATTCACTTTGCAGGCCTTCCTCTAACCCTAACCCCAATCCAAACCCTAGCGCT
>JBBNBP010000668.1:0-29998 GCA_039737535.1 Lagodon rhomboides
AGCGATGTGAGGCGGCACAACAATCGGCCTTTGCTAGCTCTTTGATCTCAGTTTGGTATGTCTGGTCCCTTAAAGATGTAAGCTCATGGCTCAAATTAAAATAAAATTAAAACAAGACTATGAGTTAAGCAAAGTGACACACCCAGGTAATTCCTATGGGGCACAAGGCCTCAACAAACTTCATACATTATTTCTTTGGCTAGATGTTGGGAATACAAATGTGAATATACATATATCAGTGTTGTGTTGATTGTGTCCATTTATCTGGAAATATTGCATTACTCCATTTGTATATCTGTTGTTTATTCTTTCAGAGGTTCTCACTGATTGCCAGCGCAAACTCAAGTTTAACCTGAGGAAAAAGTTTCAGCATTTGTTTGTGCAAGCCACAAAATCTGGGAAGCAGATGTTGATGAATGAGATCTACACTGAGCTCCATATCACAGATGAAAATTTGAAATGCACTAACTTACTTGAACTCTTACCTGGTCAAGATGGATCACTTAGAACATTAATGTTGAAAGGAGTGTCTGGTATTGGGAAAACAGTCACAACACAGAAGTTTGCCCTGGATTGGGCTGAAGACAAAGTTAACAACAATATACTGTTCATATTTCCATTCACTTTCCGAGAGTTGAATTTGCTGAAGGGGAAGAAATGCAGCTGGCTGGATCTTCTTCATCACTTCTTTGCTGATACCAAAGGAGCAGGAACATTCAGTTTTGACAAATTCCCCACTATGTTTATCCTTGATGGTCTGGATGAGTGTCAACTTGCTTTGGACTTCCACAACAACGAGATCCTGACTGATGTCACTGACTCAGCTTCAGTGGACGTGCTGCTGACAAACCTCATCATGGGGAAACTGTTCCCCTCTGCCTGTGTCTGGATAACCACAACTCCTGAGGCAGCTGGTCGAATCCCTCAAGAGTCCATTGACATGGTGAGAGAGTTGAGAGGATTCTCTGATCCAAAGCAGGAAGAGTACATCAGGAAGAGATTCAGGAATAAGGAACTGGCCAGCAGAATCATCTCCCATATCAAGACATCACGAAGCCTGCACATCATGTGCCACATCCCTGTCTTCTGTTGGATCACTGCAACAGTTCTGGAGGATGTGTTGAAAACAGATGACAGAGGAGAGCTTCCCAAGACTCTGACTGAGATGTACATACACTTCCTGGTAGTTCAGTCCAAACTGGCAAATGTCAAACATCATGGAAGAGCTGAGACAGATCCAATCTGGAGCACAGAGACCAGCACAATGATTCTGTCCCTGGGGAAACTGGCTTTTGAGCAGCTGCAGAAAGGAAACCAGATCTTCTACGAAGAAGATCTAGTGGAGTGTGGCATTGACATGAGGGCCGCTTCTGAGTACTCAGAAGTAATCTCAGAGATCTTTAAAGAGGATCACGGGCCGCACCAGGACAGGCAATTCTCCTTTGTCCATTTGAGCTTTCAGGAGTTCCTGGCTACTATTCATGTCATAGTGTCATTCATCAACTCAGGTATCAACCTCTTGTCTGAAGAACAATCAACCTCCAAACAGTCTGTGCTCATCACAGAGCAATCAGCAGTAAACCAGCTCTACCAGTCAGCAGTCAACAAGGCTATGCAGAGCTCAAATAGACACCTGGACTTGTTCCTCCGCTTTCTCAGTGGTCTCTCACTACAGAACAGTCAAGAACTACTCCAAGATCTATTGAAACAATCAGGAAGTATCCTACAAAGCAATCAAGACACAGTCCAGTATATCAAAAAGAAGATCAAGGAGAATCCCTGTCCAGAGCGATGCATCAACCTGTTTCACTGTCTGAATGAGCTGAAGGATCAGTCTCTAGTTGAGGAGATCCAACAGTACCTCAGTTCAGGATGTCTGTCCACAAACAAACTGTCTCCTGCTCAGTGGTCAGCTCTGGTCTTCATCTTACTGTCATCAGAGAATGAGTTTGAGGTGTTCGACCTGAAAAAATTCTCTGCTTCAGAGGAAGGTTTTCTGAGATTGCTGCCAGTGGTTCAAGCTTCCTGTCTAGCTATGTGGGTTTGCAATTTAGTACATATTAAATACTGTAATATTGTGTTCTATTTTAAGGTTCTTGCTCATTCTTTCTTTGGTTATGACATCTTTAGGTTGAGTGGCTGTAATCTGTCTTTGAGAAGCTGTGAAGCTCTGGCCTCAGTTCTTGGCTCCAAGTCTTCTAATCTGAGAGAACTGGACGTGAGTTACAACCATGTGATGAATCGAGGTTTCAAGGAGCTCACAAGGGGGTTGACGAATCCACAATGCAAACTGGAGACTCTCAGGTCTGCTTGCTTTATTGATGTAATAACATTTTACTTCTGTTTTTAAGGTTTTGTAGGTATTTGAAATATATATAGTTACACTTTATAGACTTTTTAGCAATGATAGTGGTGTAGCTCTTTTGTGAAATATTATCTGTTGTGAAATATATAACAGGTGTTCACCATCCTCAAAGGACAAATCACTATTTAATCGGGCTGCAACGCGATAATGAAAATCGTGATTTAAAAAATGCTGTGAGCGGCGGGACTCTGACGATATCTAGCAACCTGTCATGTGGCTATTTTGCTCAAAATGTTAATGGCTCTAACAAGGAAAATCAGTTTGAATGCATTCTGTTTTCTGGCTATGTCACTGAATTGTTCTGTTTAGTTTGTTGCCTTCTCTATGGCTTCATTACAGATGCGATACGGTCGCCAGAGCTGTTTGCGGCCGTTCTAGTCAATGTTCATGTTTCAACCAGCTACCTACTGTAGAAAGTAAACAGAAGGACCTTAAGTAAAAAGTAAAAACAGATTGCAAACATATAACAAATGCTGTACACATGACCTTTATTATTAAAGAACATTGTTGAGGTCATCTTTTTCTTTTCTTTTTTGATTAATATTTTGATGATTTCGTACAGACCTTTTGGTATCCTTACATCCATACTATTTAATAATCACCTGATGTGTCATCTAGATCCAGCAGCAAAATGTTTTGGTAACCAGTGAAAGCACAAAGTTTGGTGCAGCCATCCATGGTTCCCAGATGATCTATCTTAATGATTTAGTGATCCCCTGGCTTCCTATTTTTTTCAGATTGAAGTAATCTTACATACAACATTTAGATTACATTTAGATCAACAGGTCCCACAAAAGTTTCCACTTTAGTTGGTTGCGGAGAGTTTCCTCAGCAAAGCTGTCTTTCGGGACAGTTCTGTTGCATTTCTGTCACTTCCCCCATCCATTTGTCTTTCCTTTTTCATTTCATTAAGCTCATTGACAGTGTACTCCTGTCTAAAAAAAATATATAGTTAAGCGAGTATGATCAAAGTGAAATCATTTCCATCACCAACTGTCACAAGCTGCCTTCAGCCAATCAGATCGACAGTTGGACAGGGCTACCATCAGCATAGTCAGCCAAGCTTGTATCAATCAATATCACCCGGATGAAGAGCAAAAACATCTTTTCTATATAAAAAAAGCACTCTGTGCAGTTTTATGGTCTTTCCTCTGTAGTTCTGATACAACTGATGCTATAGCAGCTTCTACATTAACCTCAAAAGCTGCCATTGTTGTTTTCTAAAACACAGTAATTTATCACTGGTCATCACATCTCAACCATGCCAGTAGCTGCTAATGGTTCCTCATTGGTTACCTTTTGATCTGAATTACTGTGTGTTTGACGACAGCACAAAGCCTGCCCAACAATCTGTATTTGTGAGATCACATAATCCTGTGATTTGCAAATCCAGCTGCCTTGCAAGGTTAGGAGCTGATAGATATCAAGTATGCCTAGAAGTATGAAGGCAGTGAAAGTGAGTGTCCTAAATGTAAATACAAATAAAATTGCCCAGCTTCCTCTTTTATTCTTCTTCAGGCTAAGTAGCTGTGAACTGAAATCCTATAATTGTGAAGATCTGTCTTCAGTCCTCAGTTGCCAGTCTTCCAGTCTTAGAGAGCTAGACCTTACTGACAACTGTCTGGAGGATTCAGGAGTGGAGCTGCTCTCTGTGGGATTGGAGAGTCCACACTGTAGACTGGAAACCCTCAGGTCAGCCAACCCTATGACTAAACACTTAAATGTGTTTGAAGCCATTTAATGTGGGACACTACCTAGTACTAGCTGAAAATCTTGTTTATACAAATACAGACACCTGGATTATGTAATTTTAATATTTGATATTTGTCTCTAACACTTTCTGTTTTTTAGATTGATTGGCTGTGGACTGACATGGAAAAGCTGCGATGCTGTGGCCTTTTTCCTTAACTCCCAGTCTTGTCTGAAACAGCTGGACCTTAGTATGAACAAACTGCAGGATTCAGGTGTCCAGGTGTTCAGTGCTGGACTGGAGAGTCCACACTGTAAACTGGAAACTCTCAGGTCAGCAGGTTTCTCAAAAGCTTCTCACTTGGCTGTCATGTTGAAAAAGGGATGTAAGGTGGATGGAAAGAGACTCAAATGCACTAAAATGCATTTGCAGCCGTCGCAGCTACTAAACCAAAGAACAGTGTATAGTCATGTAGTGTGTAGAGTGTGCCATCATTTCTCAAGAAGCAATACCAATAACAGTTTTTTTGCTGGTTTATTTTTAGTTTTTTGTGATACATTTTTTATTTACACCATTCATTCAACACAGGTAAAATACTGTAGAGTAACTATCTGAAGGTATGAAAAGTCCTTCCCCCACCCACGTACTTGCCCTTCCACAGCCCACCCTTACAGTGCCCTTCCAATTTTCCTCTGTTTATCACACAAGTTTAATTTAAAATCATGATTAAGTAACAAAACAATTGGGTCAATAGGGATTTGATGGCCAATCATATCAGATATTACTGAGGTTGTTTCATCCCAAAATACATGCACCATTTCACATTCCTGGACAATATGTAAGAATGTTCCAACTTGTTCAGGCTGGGAGAAAGAGAAGTAGGGGTTGGGAATGGCTTTTATGTATCAGAGGTCAAATCCTCTTCCCATTTTCTAAGTATTGGAAAAACTCCTACAGATGCATATCTTAGATTGGCATAAATCCTAGACACTAGACCTCTGCAGGGGGAATAACAGATCCAATTAATGACCGGGTGTGCTTCAATATCTTTCCTCTGTGGAACTCCATAACATTTAAGGGCAGAGAACAAATGTAAATACAAGAAAAAAGAAGTCTTTGGGACATCAAGACGAGCTCTCAGGCCTTCAGATAGACTGTCTGAGTTCGACCGTATGTGCTGAAAAGCACAAATACCTCTCTCACTGCAATGCTTAGAAAGGAAGGGTTTATTTTCAGATAGTATATGCATGTTGTGCCATATTGGGGTCCGGAGATGCTACTTATTGTATTACACTATAAATTTGAGACCTGAGAAAGCGAAGTCCTGCAGTCTTAGAGCTCCAGTTAATTGTTGCTCCATTTCTCCCAATGGAACTGCAGATGCGGGGTCAATCCACACTTTAATGTAGCATAACTGATAAGCCATGTGATACATTTTAAAGTCAGGCAGAGCCAGACCACCATTACATTTGTTACATTGCAGGTTAAAATAGTTTAACATCCGCAATAGACAACAAAATATCATCTGCAAACAGGAATACTGAGTTGTTACATGACTTATTTGGATATTACAGATTTTATTTTACCTTATCATTGAGATTGCAAAGATCATGGGTGACTGTCAGCACCCCTGGCATATCAAAAAGATTTGGCCCCAAAACCAAGCTTCTCCATTGATTGCCAAAGATAGTTCCACTCTAGCTGATTAATTCAGTTTGATTTTGTCATTAAACCATTTAGTGTTGATTTAGAAAAACCTGCCTTCTGGAGAAGGGAGATATTACATTTCCAGTGTTTGGATCTTTCACCTAATGACCTACACTCAAAGGTAGTTATGAGCAGATTATGAACAGCTGGTTCTATCATTTTTGATTTGAACAAAGGCATAAGGTCACTAGAGCACAGAGGATAATCGATATGAGAATTAATTGATGACGCGTAGAGAAGAAGGTATAATCTCTGCTTCAGGGATTATGCAGCCACCAGATATCAGTTAGATTGAGCGATTCGACCACAGTTTTGAACATGCCTGGTATCTGTTTTTGGACAGCAGTGTGATTGACCCTTGATCAATCTCGGTTCAAGTCTAATAATGCATTCATATCTCCCCCATGATTAAGTTATATTGGCTAAGTGAAAACAATTCACTGGCTAGATGCGTAACGAAATTTTCATCAAATCCTGAGGGTGCATACACAGAAACAAAAGCAATTTTCTTTGTCCCTTATAGTGGTACATATATAGGATACCCTGCCTGTTTGGTTTTTACTGGTTTTATCTATTGTAAATCCGCATTTTTGATAAAGTAAACAATGGAGCCTGTGTTTTAGTGCTTTTGGTATAGGAAGCAGCAATCTTATAATAATTTTATAAACGATTAACATCTATTCTGCGTAAATGTGACTTTTGTATGAGGGCCGCATCAATGTTCTTCCGTCTTAAATAGTATTAAATCTTTTAAATATCACAACCATAATCTTTAAGATTTTTGTTTATAACTCCTTCCTCTTCAGGATAAGGGCTTGTGACCTGTCAGGAAAAAGCTGTGAAGCTCTGGCCTCGGTTGTCTCCCTCCAGACCTCCAGCTTGCGAGTGCTGGACTTGACCAACAACAGTCTAGAGGATTCAGGAGCGAATTTCCTTTCTGTTGGACTGCAGAGTCCACACTGTACCCTGGAATGTCTCAGGTCAGCAGTGATGTGCAGTATCATTAGAGATGGCTGTATCTTTTTTCAGAGGATTTTACAATAATATCTTAAATAGTTGTGTCTGCAGACCCACCCTGTCTTTATATCATCATCATTTATTCTCATCCAGGTTGAGTCACTGTTTGCTGTCAGAGAGAAGCTGTGAATCTCTGGCCTCAGCTCTCAGCTCTCAGCCCTCCAGTTTGAAAGAGTTGGACCTGAGTAGCAACGACCTGCAGGATTCAGGAGTGAAGCTTCTTTCTGTTGGACTTGAGAGTCCTCGGTGTAGACTGGAAACTCTCAGGTTAGATTCCCATGGACACATAAAGCATCCCTCACATACATCACTGTTCATGAGTTTGGAATCACCTGTTACAATGATGTTTTTCTTCTTTTCTTCAATAAAAATTATTATTTAACATAGAAGGAAACTATAATTCAGACACCAAATGTACGCTACATGGCCAATAGTCAGTTAAACCTCGGCCATCACCGCCATATCAGCTTGTTGACATCTAATCTTAAAACCAATTCACAGTGACCAATTTGGTGCCCTAGGCAAGATTTTAGCTGGCGCTCCCTTGCATCGCAGTCAATTTCACAATAAATTTTCATACACTCACACAGAAACTGCATGTATGTATTCAAGATTGTATTTCTTTTAAGTCAAAAATATCACACCAAATAAAAACTGAGGACTCTCACTAAGACTCTGTTAAAAATAAGTCATGTTGACACTTTCTCCCATCTTTGTTTTTGGGAAATGTGTAACTGTTTTTGATTTTAAATGGTCTGTGAACTAACTTTCTTCTTACTTTGTCAGTTAGAAGAGATGGCCAGTGTCAGGGTCTGTTGGTGCAGCCTTTAGTCCTGGTGCTGTGTTACTCTGCTGTGCTGAGGTAGACGGGACAGGAGCACCTGATGCTGTGTCACTGGGGGTGGTGTTGAAATATTTTAAAAGTGCTTCTGAAGAGAGAAGAGAAATATATGTGACCACTTGATGTTACATTTAAAAAACAAAAAAACAGATGCTTGGTGTGTGCTATACATAAGACTAATATAGACTAATAATGAAAATACGATGAGGTTAACTCAACTTTATCGTCATTGCAAAGAAATTCAGTCTAACCAGAGTGCAAAAAGCAGTAAAGTGCAGTGAAATTAATATATATATGGAGTATTAACAGTAACACACATAAGCTGTAACACAATAAACCAAAGGCTTACAACTACCCTATTACTAATAAACAATAGCATTTTAACTGACATACAAGCAGGAAAACACAGCCGACAGGTTATAATAACACCTGAGCAGGCCCAACGTTAACTTTCCAAATGTCCCTGATGAATTTAAGGTGGAGTAACATTAAAGGGATAGTTCGGGTTTTTTTGAAGTGGGGTCATATAAAGTACATGTCTATAGTCGGTCTGTTCCCTACCGTAGTTGCAGATCAGCGCAGCCTCAGTTCGGAGAAGCAGAGAGTCGCTCCAGCCCAGACGCTCAGCTTTGTACTGCAGTGAACGGAGACCAGATGCAAAGCGAATTTTAACAACCTAAAACAAGGCCCACCTACAAAAATCTATATCAGTTCAAGCGTTCGTTGTATAGAGAAAATTCACACTGCTTTACATCGCCGTCAGACCACCCGTTCTCTTGACACTACATTTTCTCAACCGTAGAACCTCCGTATCCCTGGCAATACTAACTCAGAAATAGATCTGAAAACGATATGTAGACAGTCATATCAACATGACACCAGCGTTACACTACAGTTTTAATCTTTTCAGTTTTTTTTCTCTAGAATATGTCACAGACCTCAGGAATGATCACTGATGATGTGTAAAGGTTCTTCAGAAGAGGATGCAGGCAACTTTATGGCAAATTTTTTTACCAGTCCTAGGTGACCCTAGATCATTATTGAACCAGAATGGTGGAATTAGGCTCTAAATATTTTCTAGATTTTCTTTGGGTCCCTCTGCAGTTTACTCTGTAGTCAGATTGAATAGATATGAACACGTTAACAGTCGTAACACTAGGTTAACCTTCTATTTCTATTTCAACGTTTTGAAGTTTTAAGCAATACCCCGTTAAATCCAGCTGGCAGTACTAATGACACTGAAAGAGGGACCTGTTCCTGTTTGGAGCTACATAGAATATGATGCTCAATCGCATACAGGTACACATCAAGGCCACCTTCAGTCACTGCATGACCACAGGGTGGCAAGAAAATCAACAGCTTAGCAGGGCTGATTGCAGTCCAGCGCCGTGTCGGATCTCCGGCGTACCGGCGTGACTGCGAATAAAAAAAAAAAACGGGTTTGCCCAGAGATCTAACATTCAGTTCTCTGGGTCTCAACAGAGGCGCAACTTTCACTCAATCACACTAACGATAGGTAAACTAGCCAATCAGAAATACGGTGGGGGCGAACTTTGGCCAAACAGATTGATCCAGAGAGCAGTCGCTCCACGTGCTGTTGACGCGCACCGTAGTGTCAGGGTGGACCGTAAGTTCATGAAGCCAGGGGATGACACAAAAGATGTCGACAAAGGGCATTAAGAACAAATGGCGCTGGGCTTGGATAGAAGAGGTGGGTAGCGATGGAAAGCTCTTTGGGAGGCGGTGCCAAAACCTCCGACAATCAGGTGCATGCTTCTGCACGTTGTGCGCAAGGAGGCTAATGTGTGGAACTAGCAGGAAAAAAGCGCTGTCACGGCACGAATCAGGAACACTTTCATAAAGCAGCTGTGGTAGCTTTGCTGATAGATGTGCTCTGAGATTGATTGTAGGTGATACGTCTTGAAGGTGGGGGGGGGGCTGCATGAAAAAAAGTTCCGGCTCAGGATTTTTTTTTGCAATCATCCCTGGCTTAGGTCAAAGAGAGAACAGGAAAAATGGGCAACAGTGAGCTGTGTGGAGTGCATTTAAAAGAGAGAAGCCCAGAAGGAAAGTACCACTAAATGAAAAAAATAAAATAAGTAAAATTGCAGATATCTTCACATTACGGGCCATGGTTGGTGTTCAAAAGAAGGAAAATATAGCAGGGCGGCCACCTGCATATCATTACTACTGCATTAACTAAAAAACAGTTCCATTCATTGTCTTAGAGCTGGGGTGGGTAAGACTGTAGAAACCAACAAAACCAAGCTAAACTTTGCTCGGCTTAGGTGCTGTGTGCTTTATGCTAACGTTAGCTGTGCCAGGGGTGTGTTGCTGCACCAGCAGATCTTTTACTGGGTTCAGGGATTCTGTGCTTGTGGTACTCTGTTAGGGCCAGAACAACAGTTCTTCAGCACAAGGGCTGAGTTATCAAGCAATATTATCATAATGAACGTAAACAACAAACATGGCTATTATTAATATTCACTGTTGTCAAGCTATCATGTTAGTACCTTCTCTGCCTTTCTCGTGCCACTAGCTTGCTATAGCTTGAGCAATACATTGGCCTAGCCCTGAGGAACACTCCGGTCATACGCAATAAGTGCAGAGCGCAAACTGTAGAGTGCATGCAGACAGAGAGGTAGTCAGTCCATTAGTTTCATATAAGCTGAATAAGACGATTGGATGGCCTTATTAGAGTCCTGCAACTGCCAGAGTTAATTGTTTTTTCTCTTTTATTTGTCAGGAAATTTGGTTTACTGACTGCTGTCAGAATTTAAGAGATTTTCTACAAATATAACAAAAATTCTTTGCGGATAACTTTCCAAACCTAACGACAGTATCAAACAACACATTTCTAGTTTTTCTAGCTTGTTTTGGGCAGTATTGTACACTTGGCACTGATACAGCAGTCTGTTCCTGTTTAAATCTGCAATGACATTTTCTTTTACCAGTGACTGGGGATTTGTCATATTCTCAATTAACTGCTGCTCAGAGGTGTCTTTGTCTCGTTCTGCCCTTTTGATTGTCAGTCTTTTTGAATCACTGTACAGCATTTGATTCTCCTTGTCCAGGTTTTTATTTTTTGTTGTTTTTGCAAACCATTCACACAATATAACATCTATTTACTAAGATGACTTTCTACAACCCAAAGCATGAAAGACCATTCAAAAATATGGTAAACAAGAAATAACTAACTATGAATCAATGTTAATAGGCTGTCAGGCTGCCTGGTCACAGAGGAAGGCTGTTCTTCTCTGGCCTCAGCTCTGAGCTCCAACCCCTCCCACCTGAGAGAGCTGGACCTGAGCTACAATCATCCAGGAGACACAGGGGTGGCACTCCTCTCTGCTGGACTGAAGGATCCCCAGTGGAGGCTGGAAACTCTAAGGTATGGCTCATTGAGGGCTGATAGCTTACGCCTGGTCCTTGACAGGGGCAGAGAAATATTAAACCATCATTCAGATGTTACATTTAACAATTATTAAAAGTGATTTTAAACTGGGAACAATCATTGGAAACCACTCAACAAACCTTTGGAGAGAAAACAGGCAAACTGAAAAATTATTGCTTATATACTGTGACTTTGGTGAGAACAGTGTTATTATAACTGATAGAAAGGTCTGCAACAACTTATATAATACGACTACGTTGTTAAGCATTAATTTAAACTCATGTTGGAAGATTTTTTCTGATGAAGGATGTGTAATGCTCTTATTTATACAGTCACAGACAGTATTATGGTTGCCGTAAAGAGCTAAAACACAATGACATTGCAGAAACAAATATATCTAAGAAAACAACAAAACCATAACACAGCATTTTAGACAACACAACATCAAATCCAAAAACCCAACAGTATGTTGGTGTAGTTTTTTAAATGGTGCTGTTGTGCTTTAAGAAATGTTGTTGTGCTTTAGGAAATGTAGTTGTGTTTTCTGTAATGTTGTTGAGTTTTGTGGAACGGTGTTTCTCAGTTGCCGTTGTGTCTGCACCTCAGGGCCTCAGCAGATTTGTTTTTGATCCTTTTTCCATTCTTTCAGAGTGGACCATGGTGGAGAGCAGAGGTTACAACGTGGCCTGTGGAAGTGTACGTATTTTAGTGACTACCATTGACTATATAAAATATAGTATAGATTGCACACAAACATACAGTATGACAAATTATGGTTTCTTTAATAGATTCTGTTAAAGATAATACATTACATGTTTTGTTGATGGATTCATATGAAATATTAGCATATTGTCACATATATTACCAAGGTATCTATTTGGGGTGATGAAAGTTGGAAGTGACTTCTTTGTGCCTGTTCATAACACAACATTACAGTATAAGTGTATGTGTGCACTGTATATTGTTCACTAAACATTAGACTGTCATCGAGTGTGTTCTATTGCTTTATCGTGTCTTATTCTTTCCATCAGATAACTGTGAACTCGCACTGGACCCGAACACAGCACACAGACAGCTTAAACTGTCTGAGGACAACAAACGAGTGGAATATGTGAAGGAGAAAGAGGAACAGCGTTATCCCTTTCATCCAGAGAGATTTAATTTCTTCAAACAGCTGCTGTGTAGAAATGCTTTGACTGGTCGCTGTTACTGGGAAATTGAGACTAAGGGACAGTGTGAAATAGCAGTGACTTACAGAGGAATCAGCAGGAGAGGAAGTGGTTATGAGTGCAAATTTGGGGGTAATGACAAGTCCTGGAGTCTGCAGTTTAGTAGCTGGTCGTTACTTTGTCACAATAACACAGTAACAGAGACGGGTCGCACTCACGGAGACAGTAAAAAAGTAGCAGTGTATCTAGACTGGCCTGCTGGCTCTCTGTCCTTCTACAAAGTCTGCTCTGACACACTGGCACATGTCTACACCGTCTACTCCGGATTCACTGAACCCCTTTACCCTGGGTTTGTCTTAGAGTGTAGTTCTGGTGGGATGTTTTGGTTACACAGTGGTTCCTCACTGTCCCTGTGTCAGAAAGATGAGGGAACAGAACCCGTCAGACAGTGAGTCTGCCCAGTTCAGAAGTTCAGGGTGATTTTAAGGGATGTTAATTTTGCATCAGCAGTAAGGAAATACAGCTCCACTATAGAAAAGAAACAGCGAAAGATGATTCAGTGAGATAAAACAGTGGATTAAATGCATGCCGTACATGGAAATATAAACTGAATCCAGCAGAAGAATACCTCTTACAATGAAAATTACTAAACAGTGGTAGTTACTTATTGTGAATACATTAAAGGGCTTTTGCAGAAAAAAAAGTGATGACCATAAATATTTTAAAAACTCGGTTTTGAAGTGTCAGGTGAGCTAGTGCTGGAGGTTATGAGGTAGCAAATAACACAACATCACATGGGTTCAAGATGTTATAAGATAAAGCAGATCAGTGAAATCAATATAGGTAATGTGTTATTTCGTAGATTGATGTCTAGTAAGAATCGTTGATGCTGAGTTCCTGTTGTTTGTCTTCAGATATGGTCTTGTACTGTTATTAAAGATTTATTATGAAAGATTTCGGCATTAAAATGTCTAAAAATGACTAGACGTTTGTATATTTCTTTACTTTTAAAAACAAAACAAAAACAAGCAAGGTACAAATATGACCAGAAATTGTATCTTTTCTGATACAATGATTGTGTCAATGCAATATTTAAGAGTAACAGTACTGTATTGCAGTATCGCAACAATCTTTATATTGTATGTACCATAAAATTGCAACCTTTTTGACCAGCAAAACCTAAACTTTAAAGAAGAAATTAATTTCTACAGGGTTTTATACATTTAAATATGTAACATGGCCTCATAAAGCCAAAACAAATCATATCAGTTTTGTCTGTATCAGCCAAAAACACAATCATATTGCATCGGTAGGCTTTACAATCTGTACAGTGAACGACAGTCCTCTCTGAGTCTCCCTCTGTCCTTAGACCCTCGATTTGAGTTAGGAAAAACTTGCCTTATACAGAAAAAAAAACAACCTTTTAACAGGGGAAAAAGTTGGAAGAAACCTCAGGAAGAGCCACAGAGGAGTGATCCCTCTCCCAGGGTGGACAGACATACAAAAGATGTCGCATGTATAGAACAACAAAATCACAATTTACAATTTGCATTGACAGAATATCTGATACAGTTTCTATTATATATATATATATATATATATATATATATATATATATATATATATATATATATATATAGAGAGAGAGAGAGAGAGAGAGAGAGAGAGAGAGAGAGAGAGAGAGAGAGAGAGAGAGAGAGAGAGAGAGAGAGAGAGAACGGTGGGTCGGGACCATAGAAATAATATACATAGACGCCTCACAGACTGACGCTGCCCACTGGAGCTAACGTATCAGTGCGGCCGCCATCTTGGATGGGTCTCTAATGCGCCCCCCCTGCATTCATTTCTCCTGAGGAAGGTGTATCCTACAATAATAATGTATCCTACAACTACAATAATCATCCTAACTCCCCAAATTTTTACCGGATTTTCACACGGTTTGGTTTGTTACAAACGGCAGAGCTTTAGTTATAATACAGGATGCTGTCACAAAAAATATTTAAAATTTTTTTTTTTTCAATCTTACTTGTGTAAGCTAATCCCACGCGATCTGGTAACAATACTTATTATTTCAACCATAAACTGCACAAAATACGGGCATAGTTGCTCACTCTCCGTTGACTCCATTGACTCTGGTGCAAGCCTAGAGTGAGGAGACCCATCCAATATGGCGGCGACTCTGGATTACGTTCCAGCACCTCATGAGGCGTCTACGTATATTATAGCCCCGTTCACACGAAGGGAAAACGCAGATATTTCCATGCGGTTTGGCCTCTCATTTACACGAAAACCCCGTTTTTATCACAGAAAATGATTATTTCTAAAAACTCTGGGCAAAGTGGAGAATTTGGAAAACTCCGGTTATGTGTTGTCGTGTCAACTGGGAGAAACAGGGTTTTAGGTTCTCACGCTCATTAGGCTATGCGCCAGAAAATGCTTAACGTCATGTGAGCGCCCTATTGGTTGTTTTGAAAGGAACAGGAAAGTCGCTCGTGTTATTCGTTATTGTTGATTCTGAGGATTCTGATTGGCTTGCATGGCTTTATCCTTCTCCCTACACTGCTGCCCATAGGTTTGGCATAGTTATAATGGTGCTCGACGGTGTATTTATGCGGGTTGATGTAAATGACAACTTTTTTGAAAACGATGTTGTGTGCACGATGTTATTTTTGAAAACGGAGGGGGGGAAATATTCGTTTCTCTAAATACCCTGCTATGTATAAACGTGGCCTGAGTCTATGGCCAAGCGCCGAGGTCCGCAAGCAGCAAGCGCAAGCCTCGGTCCTGACCGCACCACTGTCGTGCTCAAATGACGTTAAAGGCAGCACACCCTCGAGGGTAATATTGCGTTTATACAACAAATACCAACAAAAATAAAATGTATACTCAAAATATATCCATGTTGATGGACAATTTGCTCTCAAATTTAAATTTTTTTTGCAAGTGTGCGTCACATTTCCATGGAAACACATGGGGTCTGACTAATAACTGAAACAAAATCAGTCCCGTCAGTAGACTCATATGTGTAATGGAACGTAGTTTAACACTACAGCAAGTAATCCAAACCATAGTGTGAGAAGGTGAGCACCCCCCCCTTCTCACCGTCTCCTCGGGGGAACGCCATTGTGTGGTGTGGCCCACGAGGGAGCGAAGAGAGATCGGGTGTGGCGTGAACCGTGCACAGGCGTCGGGAACACGGTGCGCCGCGGCTCGCGCTCACCGCACCTACAACTCACCTGTGACAGTTTTCACTCCTCTCCATCATCCGGGCGTGTAGTGAGGTACCCACTACTCGTCCCGTTCTTCATCTGTTCACTGGTAAAGACTCTGGTCCTGCATACATTCACATACACGCACCTGTATTCACCTCCACTCCTGGTCTCTCTCTGCAGAAGCGAGCGCCGCTGCAGGGGCGGTCTTTATCGAGTGCGGGGCAAGGGGGGCGCAGCCCATGTCGCTCAGGGGGGTTTGTTTTGGTATTGTATATTGGTTTGTGTAATCCTTATCCAGAAATTTTGGTGTGTCGGGTGAAATATTGTCTGTGTCACAAGGGGATTTTGCATTGTTTATTCTGAAGCATATTTATGTCTATAATGTCAGGGGTGGACCATTATGGTTTTGGTGTTCCCCCTCATGAATGGTTTGCCCCAATTGGGCTTAGCAGGCTGCCATATTTAAGGGAGCTCTCTGGAGCTCTGTGGGGAAAGTAGCCTGGTGCGAGGCTATGTTCCTGCCATTTTGTTTGCCTGGCTGTGTCCTCAGACTATGTATGTATTTTTTTGTTGGGTTTATTTTTGTAAAATAAAAAGCCTAATCTTTTGGCACCTGACGCTTCGCTGGCTCTGTTTTCCACCTCCATCACCTGAGTCTGGCTTGCCCTGATCCCTGTTAGGTGGGGAGGCCACTCTGGTCCCTCACACATAGTAACGACCTCGCAACAGAAAGGATTTTCTAGTCCCAGATGAGTGAACTCTGAGCTGACGTTAATGTTTTATCGCGGTCTCGGAATTTCCCGACCTAAATCAATACTGCACAGATAAACAGAAAATTATTCATTGATTATTTTTATTGCCCAAGTTATGACAAAGATGTTGATTTTTTTCTTTTATATTTTCTATAAAACTTTTTCACCACGGTCACAATAGTGTCTCTCACACAGAAGGGAATAGGCTCGGCCCTCTCGGTAAAACGGGACACTTTATTCTATAAATGTGACTTTGGCAGCTGACAGGTGGTTTGTGATTAATTTTCATGATTAATAAATAACGTTTCTATAAAATAATAATAATAAAAAACTCAGCTCGGACTTGTTTCATTTTTATCTTATTATCATCTAATTATAAAAAACAGAGAAGTTCCAGATTTATCACTTTATTTACCACAAATCTTTCCCTTTTTGTCATTTGGTTCTTCTCATCCTCGTCCAACCATTCATCCAAACTGAGACCGCCAAATAAATCAAAATTAAAACAAACCAATCCATTTTGTAGCCAATTTTTCTGCCGTTTCCTGCTCCAGCTCTGACAGTTACGATGTTGCCATGGAGATACAATGTTGTCACAGACTTGGCGGAGTAATGAGTCAGGCGTGCTGTAATGCTGATTTGAGCATGGTCAAAATATGTTGTTAACCAATCAGATTGCTCGGTTGGAAATATTTGTTGTATAAATTATTTTTTATCTGTACCCAGTTTGTGTTTCTCAGTACAATGCAAAAAATTAAATGAAATAAAGTAAAGTGAAATAATGATTATAGTAGTTAAAACAGCTCCACTTGCCACATGCAGTAATGTTAAGAAATAGGCTGTATACTGTATATATAAAAAAACTGTTGTGCTTTTACTTTTTAAAGTTTTGGTAACGTCACAGTTTTCTGATGATACTTACAAACTTTGAAGACTTTGAATACAGAAGTTACATTTGTAGTGGTGTATTTTCATTATTATTTGTGCAGTAAGTTAATTACTGCATAAATTAATTAAGATTATTGATTAATAAAGTAATCATAAGATTGCATGGAATAGATGATATGATATGCTGTTATAATCAATTGGATACATAAAACCTGTTTGTTTGTTTTTAAAAAATCCATTCCATCATTTGTTTATTCAGGTTGAGTTTAAAAAATTAAATTTAGCGTTTTGGAACAAGGGACACCACAATAAGGAGAAAGCTGGGAGAACTTCAACAACGTAGAGAGGTGTCCCTTGAATTTGCAGAAGAGGTTGACATCTCATTACACTTGCATATCATGGAGTGGATCTCCAGCTGCAAGAGCAACCGACAACTGTTGCCTTCCTTAAAGGTCTAAGAAATCAAAAAGTGACATATGAAGTTATGAACTGAGATCCATGCCGCCTTGCAGAGGCTCAAAAGTGTGTTGAGGGTCATGAACATCAACTTCAAAGCTACTGTGGGGCGTGAATCTGGAATAAAGAACAGACAAGACGCATTTCTTGGGCCAATGATGGGGACATCTGTGAGGACTTCACTACTACCTCTCGTAGGGTGCAGACCCCACAGTAGTATGTAACTGCTGATGATTTTGCTGCACTGACAGACCAAGTCAAGACCCTTGTTCATACAGTAGGGAATGTACAGCTGTAAGTTTGAACATTTCTAGTCTATGACGAGCACCAACAAACTAGAGCGACAACACAACTTCCACAGCTGCTAGAGAGGATGCAGAACCATCATCAGGTGCTGCCTAGCCCAATTCGCTCACAGTTACCAAGCCCAAACCGTGGAGCAGCTAGTCTATGTTTTAAATATGGGGAACCAGGATACCAGATCACCAACTGCAGGGGCTACAGATTAGCTGCACCAAAAACAAGGGATACAGTCTACAAATTACTCTCACTTTAAACAGCACTCCAAAACAGGCTGCGGTGGACACTGGAGCACAGACAACTGTAATCTCTGAGTAGTTGTATCAGAGTTCCTGTGAAGTTGACTCAACACACCTACATAACAACTACCTTCTAAATGCAGGAGTCAGAGATGGCATGAAAGCAAAAGATGCACTGAATGTCACCTGGATCCAAACAATCGACTGGGATCTACATGTAGCCCCCATACATTACTCTGTCCTCCTGGGATTGGATCTGATGAAGGCTCATGATGTAATGATGTCATCCACACCCGTGGCAATGTTTTTATTAGTAACAAACTTGTGCCCTTTCAAAGTATTAAGGGGGGATGGATCAGACTATTGTGTTGGCAGAGTGACCCTAGGAGAGACCACCACCATACCACCTACATCTGAATGTGTGGTGTGGGGGGAGGTAGAAGACCCAAGGCCTGGTGTCCCAGTGGTACTACAGCCTTTGAACATCACAAAAGCTGTAGCCCTTGGAAGTGTTGCTACCACCATGGAGAAGCAGGTGCCAGTCAGGCAACGCAACTTCTCGACCAGCAAAGCGGCCCTGCTGAAAGGGGCAGTGCCAAATGTGGAGATGAAGGCAGAGAGTGCACCACCACTGGTGGTTGGGAGAGTGGCAACAATCTCTGATCTTACCTGAACATCTCCAAGACCTGGTTGGTACTTACTAGTGAGACACTCCGTGAGGAGCAACAACAACATTTTATACAGCTGCTTTTAACTTACCAGTCCCTCATTGCCAAAAGTGATTCTGATTACTGATCTACCTTGACAATGTCATTATCCTTGGTAGAGGATTGGATGAAAGCCTCGACAGGCTTGCACAGGTCTTCAAGTGTCTCCACAGCTATGGATTGAAGCTGAAGCCATCTAAATGTCACTTGCTTCAAGAGGAGGTCCTCTTCCTGGGCCACACTGTGAGTGGTGGGCGGATCCCGTCCGCACTCACAATGTGGCCCAGGAAGAGGACCTCCTATTGAAGCAAGTGACATTCAGATCACCAACCAGATCTGCCAGCTCTGGTCAGGGATGTGTAGCTCTCCACAGCATTCTAAAGAAGGGGGCTACATTCCTGTGGACAGACAAGCACCAGGATGCTTTTACACAGCTCAAGGAAAAAACTAACAACTACACCAGTGCTAGGAGACCTGCTGTTGGAGGCAAGTACATTCTCGACATTGATGCTTTGAGCCACAGTAATGGAGCTGTTCTGTCACAACTCCAGTGGGGAGAAGAGAGAGACAGAGAGTTCTGACGGCAGCAGCCATCTTACACCAGCTCAACAGAGGTACTGCATCACCAGACGTCAGTTACTTGCTGTCGTCCGCCACTACCTACTGGGCAGCAAGTTCCTGCCTTGAACATATCATGGCAGTCTGACCTGGCTTTTCCAGTTCAATTACCCTGAAGGCCAGTTGGCTTGCTGGCAGGAGGAGCCAATATGACTTCCACATCGAGCACCGAGCAGGTCGCCAACACTCCAATGCTGACGCCATGTCACGGTGAACCGGTGAAGTAAGTACTTCAAGAGCAGTGGGCAACGTTTGAAGATGATGTCTATGATGTTGTGACATTGGCAGTGAGGTGTACCCAGCCCAACAGTGAGACCAGTGGTGATAACATTCAGTCAATGGAAACAGGCCAGCCAACTCAAATCTGACCAAATGGAGGTCGCAGATTTCCTTTACAACGTGTGAGAAGGACTACACGAAGCACAAAACGTAGCGAGAGAGCATCTCCGCACTGCACAAGAACGTCAAAAGAGGATTTACAATGTTTGAGCACCAGAAAACACTTACATTGTTGGAGATTTGGTTTATGTAAAGGATGATGCCAAAAACAAGGGACTAAGCCCCAAGCTTCAAGCACCTTGACAACTTGATGGTTTCTCATGCTGTGGTCCTGTCCTCTATGAGATTCATGGTTGAAAGGGTTCCTGCTTGGGCCAAAGTCAAAGGAGCCAACTGTTGCAGTGCTCCAAGAGAAAGTTATACAGCTACCTGAAGAGGATGTGTCGATGGTACCAGAGCTGTTACTGCAAAAACACAAGGATAAAAATCCAGCAGAGGAAGGAACTTTTCAAGAGTCATGTGATTTTGACCAAGATGGCGCCGAAGATCGCAGCCAGTTACAGCAGCCCCATCTTTTACTTTGTCTTTCTAGTGTTTTTAGCTCATTTATATATATATATTTATGTTTCTTTTTTCCTGTACTTGTTGCATCTCGAGCTGTTGTAACAAGTGAATTTCCCCATTGTGAGATAAACAAAGCAAATCTTAAATCTTAAATCAAGAGGAAACACCTCAGTCCAACACTCCAAGGTGTCAGCAGGAAAAAAGACGAGGTCAAAGACATTCCAGAAAAGACTGTTAAAACTTCCATTGGATGCGTAGTTACTAAGCCAGAGAGATTCAGGGACTAGTTTATTATCTGCAGATTTATTGATTAATCTATAATTAAGTTAAGGGTTTACATTAAAACATTTGAACTTAAGAGAGTGATTACAGAGAAAAGGGGTGTTTTACTGCCATTTCCAGTGTTTTGAGTTTGCCAAGATTGTGATGTAAGCTAACAATAATAATTTAGTTTGGTTTGTTAATACCTACTTGAGGGTTTTGATTTTATTAGTGTTTATGTCCTTAAACATATTATTTTTTTTCTTTTATAGTGTAGATATGGTGGTTACAGTTCAACAAACAGACACACTTTTATCTTTGTAACCCGGTTAAAAGTATGAGGAAATAAGTGGTGCTTTTAGTATCATTT
This sequence comes from Lagodon rhomboides, assembly GCA_039737535.1. Taxonomy (NCBI): domain Eukaryota; kingdom Metazoa; phylum Chordata; class Actinopteri; order Spariformes; family Sparidae; genus Lagodon; species Lagodon rhomboides. The sequence goes on from JBBNBP010000668.1 coordinate 20,830, forward strand.
AATCAAAGCATATAAATAGTGTGGTTAAAAAGGTTGAAATTCATGTGAAAAGTTATGATGATAACAATGTTAAAAGCAGTTTAAAATTATTATATGTTTATTGTTTTATTTAAGAGACAAAGTATTTCTGGAAACTGTCTAAACCAACATTTATGGGGTTAATAGGGCGGAGCCTCAATTCTGAGGTGTTTCAGTGTGGAGGACTAAACATGACTAGTATAAATAAATATATAAATAAATGTTGAAATAAACAAATCCATGAATAAATGTATAACTAAATACAGGAATAAATAAATAAATGCGTAAATAAATGCATTAATAAATAAATGTATAAATGAATAAAAGAATGAATAAAAGAATAAATAAATTAGTTTATTGGTTTTTGTTAACAGGGACCGTGTCTAGAACAGGTTCTATACCAGGATTAGCTAAACAGCTAATTTGCACCTGTGGTCCCTGGGCAGGAAGTTCAAATAAATAAATGCTTATTTATTTCTACATTTCTACATTTATTTATTTCTGTATTTCTGTGTCCATATGTTAATGAGGTAGGAGGTCCCAACCTCAGTCAACAGCATGATTGGTCAAAGCCTTTTCTCCCTGTAACGTTGCAAACCAGCTCCAGTTACCGTAATGGCCTTGACCTACTCGACCTACTGGCAGACCTGCTGCGGGATGCGGCTGACCAGCTTGAAAATTGTGAGTTTCTTCTGTTCAGGCCTGTAACAAGTATAACTTTAAGGTATTCAGCTTTATACGTTGAGAAGAGTGAGATACATGTCTGGGCTTTCCTATGAACCACGCTCGACGGTCGATACAGGTGTTTGTATCACGGGTTGGTCTGGGCACCACAGCTGACTGACCTCACGCTGAGTTTGGACTGGATGTCAACATACTCTGCAGACTGTATGACAGTGTACACAGTCAGTTTTCACATCGACTTGGCTTCAGCTTAATAACGATCACTTGTGTCACAAGTTAACCTGGATGCTGCGCACTCAATGCCACAGCTAACAGCTATCCTCTCGAGTCGCTCGGCGTGAACAAAACCCTCAGACTGTTCCACCCATGAGTTGTTTGTGAATACAGACATTCACAACAAATATATGAGACCGACAACATTGTGCACTTGGACGATTTCTTGACAGTTGCGTTTTTTTGGACAGGCATCGACACAGTCACCTACACTGTCGCTGTGTGCTCTGTAGCGCTCTTGAACAGTGGTTTGGAGGTCGCAGCCCCGGCATCTCCATGTGGAATAGTAGTGTTCAAGCCACGTCTCACTCTTCTCAAGGTATAAAGCTGAATATTTCAAGTTATACTTGTTACAGGCCTGAACAGAAGAAACTCACAACTTTCAAGCTGGTCAGCCGCATCCCGCAGCAGGTCTGCCAGTAGGTCGAGTAGGTCGAGGCAATTACGGTAGCTGGAGCTGGTTTGCAAGGTTACAGGGAGGAAGGCTTTGACCAATCATGCTGTTGACTGAGGTTGGGACCTCCTACCTCATTAACATATGGACACAGAAATAAATAAATGTTGAAATGTAGAAATAAATGTAGAAATAAATAAAAAGCATTTATTTATTCATTCTTTTATTTATTTACTTATACATTTATTTCTGCATTTATTTATTTATTCCTATATTTATTTATACATTTATTCATGCATTCATTTATTTCAACATTTATTTATGCATTTATTTTTTTATACTTAAGTTATGTTTAGTCCTCCATATTTCAGCACGGACGAGAGAGGAAGGAAGGAACAGGTGGGGAGAAAGCGACGAGAAGGAAGCTGAAGCGTGAGCGTGACACAGCGATTTCTGAGTTAAATTGTGAGTGGGAAGTGCACAAACCAGTGTGTAACTTGTGTCTTTTGATTGTCTACACGACAATCAGTGAGAAGAGTGACAAGCTGCATAGTGAGAAACTGGAGGAATTTCTACACGAACTTCAGAGACTGCTTACGTTTTGTGCTACTGCTAATGCTAACGCTAGCTACCTTGAAATATAGGCCTGAATTACTTCAGTACAAGTGAACTGACATTTTCTAGTTAAAGTTTGACTCCCTCAGTTGAACTGTTTGAGGGGTTTATCTGCTGCTTTCGACCTGAAGAAAGAGAAGAGACCCAGACAGAGCTTGGAGCAAGCAGGACTTCACCCGTGAGTTCATCTGACAACGTGTGTGGAGGAAAGAGAAATCGACGACGTCCATGCTGAGATGCTGACCTGTGGCTGCACCTTCGCCTGTGACTGATGGAGGAAAGACGTGACAGGAGCATTGACTTAAGTATTTTTCTTTTTTTTTTCTTTAAACGTCTTTATTGACAACAAGAGTATACATAAGACTGAGAACAGTGTATACAATGATGATGAGATGTCATATACAACATTAATACACAAATAAACAATCAAACACGCCAGGGGTTGACAGCAGGGCAGAAAAAAATAAAATAAAAACTTACTCAGTAAAAATTTTGTAAAGCTTACATAGATCATATGTTTTTTTTTTTAGGGAGGAGATATATTGTTTAATATATGCAGACAGTTCCAGGAAGCTTGGTTTCTTGGCAGAAAATTTAGATTTGTGTATGTAAAATTTAGATAAAATAATTAACACATTAATCAAATAAAACTGGGAACTTAGTTTTTTTTTTTTATCATATTCAGTGTAGCCAAATAAAACATTTTTCCAGCATAAATTAAACTGGGGTAAATATGAACACTGATAAAGCGTGTCAGTTTGCTCCAGAGTTGTCTGGTGTGTGGGCAAGACCAAAATAAATGAACCAAGGTTTCGTTGACAGAGTCACAGTGAATACAAGTCACCTCAATGTCCTTTTTAAGCCTTTGTATATAGTGATTAGTTGGGTAAAATCTTGTTGGTTAATAAAAACTTATGAGGCAGAAGCCATACTTTTTCCCAGTTAATATTTCCAATAAAAGTAGACCAGTAGGATAAAGCAGAGGGTGAACTCACAATGTCTTGTTGAAATAGTTGGCGAATAATCTTGTTTTTATTTTTATTATTACCTGTGAAACAAGCTTTCCCCATTGCTGTTTCAGTTATGCTTAAAGGTATGGGCAAGTTTTTGTTTACATTCAGATCTTTAAAAAGGGAGATAATACCCGAAGGCACTGCATCAAAAACAACAGAAAAATCCTTGGGTGTAACAGCGATTCCATAATGTCGCATAAATTCAGCATAACTAAAGACGCCCATGCTGGTCAAACAACTGACTCAGTAAAAGTACATTATTATCAAACTATTGTTGGAGGAAGATAGATTTGTTTTTATATAGGGTATATCTATTGTTCCATATAAAAAACCTATGGGGAGTAAAATTGTGTTTGTAAATTAAACACTATGCTAACAGCATTTGTTTATGGAATGCGGAAAGTTGGAGGGGAAGTTTGTCAGCATTATAGGTACAAAGCAACAAAAACTGGAGCCCACCAACTGAAGAAAAGACATAATGGGGAATAAAGTTCCATAAGGAGGTTGGATGCTTGAGGTAACGTTTAATCCAATTCATTTTGAAGGTGTAATTTAGTGAGGTGAAGTCCAAAAGATTAAGGCCACCTTTACTGTATTCATTCATTAGCACCGATTTAAGATAAAGATAAAGAGACGTGAAAGCCACTGATTAAATCTTTTTTTGGTTTTTATCAATTATTGAGGTGAAGTTATTATGACACCTTTGGGATTCATTTTTATCAACATCACAATCCTTTATAGCTAAAAGTTCACATTTTTTGAGATTTAAACAAAGACCAGACGCTTTCGTAAATTGTTCTATAATATCTATAGCTAAAGGTACTTGAGAGCTGTCTTTCAAAAACAAGGTTGTTTCATCTGCCAGTTGACTTATTAACACATTTCTATCAGCAATAAAAATACCTTGCAGATTGCTACACTTGATATGATCACATAGGAGTTGGGCAGCTAGTAAAAATAAATATGGAGATATTGGGCAACCTTGCCGAACACCACGTTTTACGGCAAACCTGGGAGATGACCCAAATTTGAGTTTGATTGAACAATTAGCATTATTGTAAAGAGTTTTGATGGCATTACAGAAAAAATCACCAAATCCAAATTTTCTTAATGAGTGGAAGAGAAAACTGTGCTCCACAGTATCGAAGGCTTTAAAAAAGTCTAAGAAAAGCATAAAACTGTTATCAGAAATAAGGTGTGAATAGTCAAGGATGTCTAAGACAAGCCTAATATTGTTAGTAATGTGTCTGTTGGGCATAAAACCTGACTGCGTATCATCAATTAGAGTATCTAGTACTTTTTTGATTCTCCTAGCAAGTATTAAGGCTAGAATTTTATAATCCTTATTAAGAAGACAAATAGGACGCCAGTTATCAATGTAGAGAGGGTCTTTGCGAGGTTTAGGAATTAAATTAATCAAACCTTGGGTCATACTTGCAGGCAAGGTACTGGAAAATAAACTTTCATTAGATACTTGCAAGAGAAAAGGCGCCACCTGCTGGGAAAATGGTTTATAGAACTCATCAGTTCCAGGGGATTTGTTATTTTTTAGGAGTTTTGCATCAGTGTCTGTGAGTAAGATATCATTATTATATCTATTTTTCATAGTCAACACACCAGCTGATCTTTCTGAACAGTGAGAAAACCATAGATCGTTGCCCCACTGGGTTCTCCAAAAATTCACATCACTTGAAGTTGAGTGAGACTCTTGACAAAAACAAAAATTGGTATTAAGCTGTTTGGTGAACAAAAATAAAGCTTTACGTTTTGAATCATTTCTCAATCCCCTGGCGTTAAGGGAAACAATAGACAATGAAATATTTGAAATGTGGAAAACTTACAAAATACTTAGAAACAAGTAGTTATGTATGTTGAAGTGCTGAGCAACATATGCACCTTGAACAAGTGACATTATTGGTGATAAGATCTGAATATAAGATTAAGCAAACTAAGGGTGTCTTGATTCCCAAATCAAAGGTAATCCTTCAAAGTATTAGTAAAAAAAAAAAAAAAAAAGTCACTAGGGAAGAAGAAATATCCAACATAAGTTATGGCATCGGGAGATATCTTTTTGAAAAAAACAAATAAAACCCACAATGACTTATAAAGTTCAAATTAGCTCAGTACCCCTGTAAACAATGACTGTTCATCAGTTTTAATAGGATAGGGAACTGACCTATGTATCCAGCAGGACATAATAATAATAATAATAATAATAATAATAATAATAATAATAATAATAATACATTTAATTTATATAGCGCCTTTCAAGGTACCCAAGGACACTTAACAATGACAAGAGACTTAACAGTAACTAAACAAAGAATAAATGGATAAACACAATAAATACAATAAGATAAAGAGATAGGAAAGTTGATTGATGGGTCTGGACCAAGAGCTGATAGGCCTTATTAAAAAGATGGGTTTTTAGGTCTTTTTTGAAGGTCTCCAGAGAAGTCTGTTTGCGGATTTCAGCTGGGAGAGTGTTCCAGAGAGTAGGGTAGTACATGGAGAGACTCAGTAGAAATCAGTCACATATTACCTCAGGTAACCTCTTGTCCATTGATTAAGGCCCGTGCACCGACATAATATGCAGGTTTACCTTCACTTCGTGCCTTTTTTATCAAGGGCCACATCTTCAGCCTGGCTTCTTTGACGAGCAAAACGGAGCTTGTTGTCACGCATGTAAGGATGGTTTTTTGCAGACTTCAAAACAGCATCTCTGTAGGATCTCAGGGAGAAACGAATGATGATGGGTCTCGGCGTGGAGTGGTTTGAAGATGATTTTCCAAGACAATGAGCAACGTCAATAACAGTTTGGGGCATGTTCTAACCATCTGAAAGGATCTTCTGGCAAACTTCTATGGCTTTTTCTTTCACATTTTCTGTTGGGTTTTTGACGACGCCATGAAGTTTCAAGTTCCACCGTCTTGAGTAGGTGTCCATCTCGCACACACGTGTTTGGAGGTTGATAACTTTCCTTTCTTCCTCTTTGAGACGTGCATCAACATTAATTTTTTTCTGTGTGTCCTTAATTTCACTGCATTCAAAGTCCAGAGTTTTCTTTAATCCCTCTATTTTAAGCGTGTTGCCATTGATTGTCTTGGAGTTTTCACTCACTAACTTTTCAAGGGAGTCTGCTCTCTCGTTAATAAGTTTCGAGAGAGTGGATATGATGGCGTTGTCTGGAGAGGTGGATAACTGCTGTGGGTTGTACAGGGCTTTTTTAGCAGTTGGGGATTTGGGGGGAGTTACAGGTAGCGGCGGAAAATCTTCGTCTGCCATGGTAACAGTTATTGGTGGCACGGGGCTAGCATAGTCGTGACACGAGGCTATTAGCATGTTACCTGGTTGAGCCTCGGAGAAGACGGCTTTGTTATTGTGAGATCTTTTCCCGTCCCGGTTCGGCATTAAATTGCTTTCCGATGCCAAAGAAGTCACTTCAACTGGAATTTTCTCGTTTTATCACCATCTAATTCAATCTGGTGCGGGAGCTGAGCGAGAGTGAACCTACTCGGCAGCCATCTTGGCCCAACCTCTTCCCATTGACTTAAGTATTATCTATTTTATTTTTTGCTCGCTGACGAGTGAAGCGGCCATTAAGTTTTGGGCCACAACAAACACGTGCACCGCATCAGGCCTGCTACGGTATTTTAGTTTGCTAATAGTTTTATTTGCCGGCTTTAGACAGTGCATTGAGGTGTGTGTGGGCCCACAAATTGTGTTTGTGACTTTGATGTTGGTAAATTGAGCTTTTCTGAAATAATCCATTTGAGGGTTAAAAGTGTGTAAATTGTTGTCTGTGCATTTATATATGGTACAGTATTTACAGTGTTTTGTGAAGTAAAGGGACATTTCATTTACAGTGGTTTCTTTGAAAAAGAGGGACATTTTATTTTGAAGGTTTAAAAAAGAGAACATTCATATTTTTATTTCATTTTCTTATTTCATTAGAAATAGTGATTTTTTTATTAAGTAAATAGTTGAGACTTATTTTTCTAAAACCTTGTGTTGCGTTACTTTATTACTTACCTGGAAAGAAGTAATCCTTTCATTCTGAGAGAGACATACTGACACATTTGGTTAAAAATCTTTATTGAAACTATAACTTAAGAAAGGTGAATTCATAGGTAAGTTAAAAATGTTTCATGTGTGAAGTTTAAAAAGAAGATAATAAGATAATATTTAAAACTGAGTTAATCAGGATTAACAGCATTTGATAGATACTTAAAAGAACCCAAAAGCCCTGCCCTCATCAATATGACTACTGAGGGGAGCGCTACATCTTGATACTGTCAAAAGCTGTTATTTGTTTGTTTGATATGTGTGGTATTAGATACTGATTTTTTGTTTTCATACTTTAATTAAGTCATTTTACACTGGCTGTTTAGATTTTAATGTTTGATCCTCTCTAACGGCTGTCATTTCAAGGTGACTGCAACTACATAGAAGCAAGCGACAAACTTTCCAGAGTCACCATTCAAGCCTACGGGTGGTCAGTATTGAATACTAACGATTTTAAGTGTTCCCTCAAATTAGCAAAAAGTGGGCTATGTTATTTAAAACTAACTAAATACTATAACTTAGAATATGCAATTTTCACCATTCTTTTGTATAGTCGCTTTATAGAGTCACAACTTTATGGCAGTACAATATTAAAATAGCTGGACTAACTGTTTCGTAAATACACACATCATCAATAAATGTTAACAAGTTTAGTTTATATTATGTAATGTTTAATACATTAATAGCAGAGTTGGTTAGTGTGCCCAAACTGTAGTATAGCTTTAATAGTACTTAGTGTACATCCGTGTATAAACTGATGTTAATGATTGCACCCTTCTCATAATCTGGTACCAAGGTTTATTGGTATTGCAGCGAAAGGAAACCATGGCAACACCTGCAGAGCTGCTGGCAACCTTAGAGGATTTGGCAGATGGAGAGTTTAAAAAGTTCAAATGGTTCCTGCAGCAGGCTGACATCTTAGAAGGCTTGCCAGCAATTCCAAGGAGCCATTTACTGAATGCAGACAGGCTGGACACAGTGGATGAAATCACTGAAACCTATGAAAAAAATGCAGTGGAGGTTACCATCAAAGTTTTGAAGAAGATCAACAAGAATGACTTGGTGCAGCGTTTATCAAATATCATCCCAACATCCAAAGGTAAGTACGATTAAATAAAACCATTAAAGGGACATGAGGCAGGATCAAGAAATAAGACTCAATAGTGACACGACGGCCGTTAGGGTAACTGCAGCCGCCAGCCAAGCCGGCGCAGGAGAATTCTTCACAGCAGAGCAGCTGATGCTGTGACACTGTTATTTCTTTACTCGCTGTTCACGTGACTGTTTACTGCAAGACCTTCGCGTATGCCTCCGCGGAATGACGTTGGTAGCCTACAACTGCGAACTGTGCTGTGTGTAAGGGATAGCCTTATCCCCTACACACATGAAGCAGCCGGGAAGCCGGCTCGCTATGTGTAGTGACACACAAGCGGCGAGTCTGAAAGGCACAAGCGAAAGCAAAGACGACATACTGGGGGACAAAAACATCGTCTCTGATACGAGACTGCTGGTTGGGCTTTCGGTCCCATATATAAAGGGACATATTTCTAACTATTCGGTTCCAGACTAAAGGACCGTGGAAAATGCGCAGTCTGTAACTATTCAGTGTTACACAGCGGTGGACTAAGTTACATGTTAGCAGCTAACGCTACTTTGCACGTTAGGTCACTCCGAGTCCTCGGTGATCTCATATGATTTTCAAATCAAGCTCTAAACATGACCTGTAATGTTTTCTTACCTGGTCACTAGGAAATGAACCATGTCAGCGTCTGTTTTCAGTCCCAATTCAAATTGAAGCTGCCTCCATGAGTTGAACGTCTGACTTTGGTCGTAATTTTGTTTCGACTCACGACTTGCCGCTGATAAAACCTTCGTTTTCTTCTTAGTATGACTTTTTAGTGGACTTTGTCTGGTGGTGGGTCGTTTTCTGGCCGTAGCAGAATCCATTACTACCCAAACACTAGTTTGTGTCCACCGCACTTGTCTTCTTCCTGTTTCCAAGCCGTCGAGGACGTGCATTCGGCGTCATCTGACGTCACGTCCGCAGGATTGCGCGGGAAATTCGGGCCTGAATTGCAGTACATTATGCAGCACACAGCCTTGCAAG